>PVIJ01004944.1:37626-110355 GCA_004024925.1 Scalopus aquaticus | reverse complement strand
TAGGAGGACTACGGGAAAAGCCTTCTTTCGCGCAGGTAGCGTGGCCGAGCGGTCTAAGGCGCTGGATTTAGGCTCCAGTCTCTCCGGAGGCGTGGGTTCGAATCCCACCGCTGCCAGACCTGAGTTTTTCTCATGGCCCTTTGCTTTCTATCAATAATTTGAAGTTCGCTCGGGGATATTCCTAAATTTTATGAGGACTGCTGGGAGCGGTTTCGCCCCTGTCTTCCCTCTCTGCTATGCCATACTACGAAGGTCTGTGTCCTGGTGTCAAGTCGTATCTGATGGAAACTGTCCAAGTAACCTCTTTGTCACCAGTATTCTCTCTAACATATCTTTAAATAGCAGTTTTATCTCAGAATAAAGGCAATGCTTTGATTTAACTGTATGTGCTCTTAATTGCGATAGTTTTCAGTTACCCAGTCTGAAAATATGAAAGAGCAGAATTTTACTTTGTCTTCATTCCAGGTGAACTGGATCGTGAGAGGACTTTTTATATGAAATTAGCCAGTAATGTAACAGTAACGTTGATAATGAGCAGAAAGTGAGAGAAAAAACATAAAGGTTCCACCGAGATTTGAACTCGGATCGCTGGATTCAGAGTCCAGAGTGCTAACCATTACACCATGGAACCCACTTTCTGAAATATCTTTCCCGAAAGTGTATGTAATGTTAAGCTTCCTATTCTAGCATTCGCAAGATAAAATAAAAATCGTTGTCTGATAGGGTGGACGCTTCTATCGCGCACCTGAGATATGAATTGAAAGGTGCTGTTAAGTGTAAAATACACACGGTACTTATAAGACAGTACGAAAAGAAAATGGTTAAAAAGTCATTAATAATCTTACAATGTTGATAGCATGTTAAGACTTCGGATATATTGCGTTAAATGTTATTAAAATGAATGTCTAAATGTACTGCTCTAAAATACCTCCCTCCGCTTCCTCCTCTATTTGTTCTACTATATGGAGACTAAATCCCTGAAGCACTTAACAGTAATTCCTTTTGGAGTGGCGCTACAGCATTTCTTTCACGCTTTTTTCTTTTCTTTCTTCGGAAGAATATTTATACTATTGATTGTACAAAAGCGCGACCCTTCAATAGGCAAAATCGTAATCGCCCGAACAGGGACTTGAACCCTGGACCCTCAGATTAAAAGTCTGATGCTCTACCGACTGAGCTATCCGGGCCCTAGCTAACATTCTGGCCTGTTATCTATAAGAGTTTTCAACTGACAAATGTCCTGACTGCCGGAGTTCTTCGTCTGTGCGCAGCTATAGCTCGCACAGATCAAGTGGAAACTGTCAGCAGCTGATAGCACTCTCTCCACCTTCCTCTGGTAGAGACCCCACAGTGGCTTGGACGCCGAGGCTTTAGCGCCTTGGATGTTGTGACTGTGCGGTGCCGGCGATGGTCGCGTGGGGCCGCTGCGGGCTGTGGGCTTCGCTCAAGGAGAGGTTTCTCCCCAGTCCTGATGATTGAGATCCCAGGCACTCGGGACACTCCCGTTCCCACCCAAAGGCCCAGGGCGGACCGGAGCGTAAAGAATGCCACTTGGGGGCCCCAGACGCAGTGCGTTTGGAGTACACTTTAGTCCCGGACCGCCCTATTCCAAAGAAGAGTTTGAGATCCGGTGTGTCCATGACCGGGCTCCCAGAGGGGTGTGTGGGAGCCGGGTGTGTGGGTGGGTGGTGAGCAGAATTGTTTCTCACCTCCTGCGGCGTATGTGGATGCGCGTGCGACTCACCTGCGTGTGTTGTAGTCACGTGTGATTTATGACTAAGCGTGGTTCACTTATGCGTTGTGATTCACCTGAATGATTCACAAGCAGGAATCCGATACCCTGTACCCAGTTCTGACTGAGAGGAGGGATAAAATGGTCTTGGGGGAAGTTGGAGTGGGAGGACAAGGTTCCAATGAAACAGTGGACCCCTGACCAGGAGAAAGGCAGTGTCCCAATCATACAGACATCAGTGGCTCCTTGTCTCCACCTCAGCATCTGGTCCCTCCCTTCCCGACGCGACCTCGGTTCCTGATATCCATCTGGGTGAGCCCTGTCCGGCCAGCCAGAGGGACCGGCTGTGCCAGAGGGAAGCAAACAACTAATAGGGCGCAGGGTTGTGGGAGGGGACAGAGAGCCCAAAGTGAGCAGGGACAGAGGCTAGGAGCTTGCAGGAGAGAGAGAGAGAGAGAGAGAGAGAGAGAGAGAGAGAGAGAGAGAGAGAGAGAGAGAGAGAGAGAGAGAGAGAGAGAGAGAGAGAGAGAGAGAGAGACTGACTCCAGGAGCATCCCAGAGAAGCTGGGCTTTCCTACACCCTCCCCCCCCCCACTCCACTAGGCGGGCTACTGCCGTGCCCAACGTTGCCGGGGGCATCGGTCCTTCCCTTGCATCATGGCCGTCTACCGTGTGTGTGTGACCACCGGTCCCTATCTGAGGGCGGGCACACTGGACAACATCTCTGTCACACTGGTGGGCACATGTGGGGAGACCCCAAAGCAGCTGCTGGATCGCATGGGCAGGGACTTCGCCACTGGATCGGTGAGTACAGAGGAAAAAGGGGAAAGCTGTCCCTGAGGGGCAGAAGATTCTGTAGGAGAGCTGGTCATTACTCCAGGACTCATCAAATCCTGCAGAACTCAGAATGGTGATGCCAACCTCCTCACAATCTCCTATGCTGGTCCGTCTTTCCCAGAGATGCCCTACCCAGGCAGGGCTGTGAAGAAGGAGCCCTGGGCAGGGAGTCAAGAGAATTCTAGTAGTTTCCTAGCTTTGGAATTGAAGATGGGCTTTGGGCAAGTCGCTTGTCCTTTCTGATCTTAGATTTCCTGTTCTCTGGAGGAGATCTGCCTGTCTCTGCCAGGCCCCAGGATTGTTTGCTGGTGGCCTCCATAAGGGTACTGGGTGCCAAGCAGGCAAGTGAAAGCCAGAACCTGTTCTGTTCACACACTGAGACTGCGAGATAGCCTCGGCTGCTTCCGGCTGAACGAAGAGGTGCCTTCTAATTCACACAAAAGCATTGCATTGCTTGGGGAGTAGGAGTAGCTCAGGTTTTTATGCCAGAATGGGTGAAAGATGGCCCTGGTAGTTCCTTGCCTCTCATTTGCTTGTTCTCTTGATCCTCTCAGGTGCAGAAGTACAAGGTGCGCTGTTCTGAGGAGCTGGGGGAGCTCTTGCTGCTGCGTCTGCACAAGGAACGCTATGCTTTCTTCCCCAAGGACTCCTGGTACTGCAGCTGCATCTGTGTTACTGCCCCGGATGGTGCCCTTTACCACTTTCCTTGCTATCAGTGGATTGAGGGCTTCTGCACCATAGAACTGCGACCAGGAACAGGTGGGCCAGAGGCAGGGGCTGGTCCAAACATCTGTTAGGATTAGGTGAGGGTTTCCCAGAGTCCAGGCTGTAAGGAATGGGCTGGGGTTAGAATAACTGAACTCAGGACTCCTAAGTAGATGCTTTCTGTAAAAAGGGAGCCTCTAAAGCTCTGACATTCAGGAAACTTCTGGGTAGTATTTAACCCACTGGACCCACATAGACACTAGATACACACTCATATGCTCTCAGAGATACAAATACACCCAGAGCTCCTTCTACATTTCCCTAGACACAAATACACCCAGAGCTCCTTCTGCATTTTCCCAGATTGAACTCCTCTGGAGCCCAAAGAGGAAGCAAACTTCAAACTGAGTAATTGGATTTCAACAGGTGGAAAAGCTCTCAATGTTTGGAAAATTTAGCTAGAGAGATCCTGTCCACTACTACTGGCTTTTGGGTGTGGATGAAGTCCCTATGAGGTGATGTTTGGATTCTTTTTTGAATTTGGGCAGTCTTTCAAAGATTTTGGACTTGAACCCCTTCAGCCTCTGGACCCCCATTTCTTTTGAACTGTCTGATCTAGAGATGAAAGACGAGGGTTGTTCTGAGTGTTGAGATGAGTCTTAGGAATAAGAGATGGACATACTAGGTCAAGGTGAAGTGAGTGAACATTACCCCTGGGCCTATGGTGAGTTCTTCAGGGATCTCACTCTGAACTCTCATCTATCATCATAGTACGTCCATTCATCACTTCACAAAATTCATTTGTCCATCAGCCATTTATCAAATGCATGTTCTGTGCACAGTTTGAGGTGCTAGATGCTGGGGATACAAAAAATGAATACAATGTGACTTCTGCCTCCAGGGAGTTTACAGTCTTGGAAATTAGATATGTGTGTAAACAATTAGGAAGACTGATATAATTTTGGGGTGAGATTGTCCAGAATCCCTTCTACTGATGAATACACAAAGACCATGGGACATCCACATAATCGAGGGACTGAGTTCAAGGGCTAGGTGTTTCATGCAAAGTTTGCTGAAGTTGTTTGAAAAGATACTTATATAAGAGTAATTTTATCCCCCATAGCAAGAACTATTTGTCAAGACTCCCTTCCACTCCTTCTGGATCACAGGAAACAGGAGCTCCAGGCCCGGCAGGATTGCTACCGGTAAGGAAGGCATAATTCAGTTTCTTGTTCCATCTTTATTATGATATCAACCTTACTCAGGTTGTTGCTCTGACCTTGATTCCAGCCTTGAGGGCCCAACTCCTATTCAGACCCTCATTTAAGCCTGACCGCAACCTAATACGGACCCTGAGTCAAGACCCAGAATATCAGTTCCAATAATTATCCCAATACTACCCTTAAGAATCTCCACTTAAACCCTCCCCACATTTATCCTTCTTGTGACCAAGATATCAGAAATGACTCTGATACTGACCAATCTCAGCACATCCTCACCTTACCCCCAAACTGGCCAGGGTCTTAATCTCAACACAAACCCAACTCTTAACCAGTGGGACATTCATGTCTTCCTCACACACCATCAAGAGCTAAGGCTTCTGTTTCCCTGTGTTTGATTCTTCACCTCTGACCCTTTCCTTTCTCCTGGAAGCTGGAAGATCTATGCCCCTGGCTTCCCCCGCATGGTGGATGTCAGCAGCTTTGAGGAAATGGAGTCAGACAAGAAATTTGCCTTGACCAAGATGACGTCCTGTGCAGACCAGGGCGAAAGGTGGGGACCAGGACTTGGGAAGAAGGCATAGGGGCATGAAGTGAAGGATCTGTTGGGAGGATGGGATTCAGGCAACCTAGAAGTCCAGGTCTATGACAAAAGCAGTTTAACTCACATTTAAGCTATGAAATGGGCAGGGGTGGCCCCAGGGGTCTGGTGAAGAGGGGGAGGTGGTTTTAGGCTGGGTACACAGATGCCAGGGAGGAAACAGGAGTGAGGGGCGGCCTGGGGATTCTGGGGGAGGAGAGAGGAAAGGATTAGGAGAGTGGGCTGAAGGTCCCTTTCACTGGCTTCTGTCCTTCTGTTCCCTCCCCCACCCCCACCCCATTCTCCAGCAGTGGGAATCGGTACCTGCCTGGCTTCCCCATGAAAATTGACATCCCATCCCTGCTGCACATGGAGCCCAATATTCGCTACTCGGCCACCAAGACGACCTCCCTGCTCTTCAATGCCATTCCTGCGTGAGGCCACTGCCCTCTGTGCACTCCTACTCATGTCCCTTCTACCCTGTCCCTTTGATGCTCATTTCTGCCCATCGTTCTCCCTACTCTCTGCCCACTGTCTCCCACACTCCCCCACCTTTCACCTCCCATTCTCACCCTTCCCTGCCTACAGCCTTCCCTCTCTGTCCCTTTATCTTCCCTCTCTGTCCCGAGGATCTTCTCTCTTGTCTCAGGCTCCTCCATTATCTATCTCCCCATCACCTCCTCTTTGCTCCTTAGCCATACCTTCTCTTTTCATGCCTCAGGTCAATAAAAAGAATTGCGCACCTACTCTGCAGAACATGGCCCCATCCTGCTGGTGGGACCATGCTGAGTAGGACAGTGAGGCCTGGCCCTCAAGTTTTAAGAAGGTGGTCAGACTCCTCAGGTTCAAATCCCAGAACCAATACTTCCTAGCAGTAATTTTCACGCAGCTTCTAAGCATATTCCTCATTGGAAAATGGCCATATTTAGAGCTACCTCACAGATTTAGAGAATTAAATGAGATAGGAACACACCCAGCAGAAAATAATCTCAATAGAAATATAGTGAGTATAGTATGAGGATCTAGTGTTCAGCCATGACACACAGTTCTCTCAGGAGGAGTGTCAGGCAGTTTATTAGCCATGGAAGGGCCATTAGCAGCTCAAGTCAACAGCTGAGACTCTGAGTGTGCCATGGCTAGAAGGGTACAGTCTACTTTCTGGTGCCTAGAGGAGGCACAGGTCAAAGGGGGCAGGAGGTGACTCCTGGGCAGACAGCAGTATTCAAGCAGGGAGAGTGCCTTTGGGCCAGAAAAGGAGCTTTGAAAGGAGGGTGGGTCCCGGGGAAAGTCAGATGGATTTGGAAGGAGTGCAAGACTCAGTTGTTACCTGCTCTGGGCCTCATTAGGAAGCCCAGCGGAGGCTAAGGCAGGAACTAGAGCCTTATCTGCTGGGCCTTTGTGTCAGAACAATTGTTTAGGAGAAGGGCTGGTGGGAACTGGTACGGGGTGGGGGGAGGGTGGCAGGATGGAGCTCAGGAGTGTCCACAGCGAACTGCAGCTCACAAGTAGCCACAGGTGCTCGGCTTCAGGACCAGAACTCATGGAGAGGTCCACGAGGAGCCAGGGACCAGAGAGGTTAGCTGAGTTGGTCTTGGGGTTGGTATGTGGGTCTAGGCAGGGGAAGGCCTAGGAGACCACTGGGAAGCTGGTGTGGGACTCAGAGAAGGGCCAGCGGGAAGAAGGACATGGCATTCGGCGCTCATCTAGGTACTTATGGAGAGGAGGAGGTAGTAGTTGGGTTAGTAGAGGGGCAACTGCAGGGTGTTCTGAAGGATGTTTGTGGCAGGCCTTGGAGAAGAAAGGCTTTTTCTTTCTCCTTTACTGCTTCCTTAGCCTCTGCTTTAACGACTGAGCCGCTCCCATCTGACCCCTAACCCCCAATATTTCACATCCCCTGGCTCTTGACTGGGCTGTCATCTAGCAAGTGCTGTGGAATGAGGAGAAAACAGCTTGGGTGAGCACAGGAAGTTGGGCTTGTCAGGTCATTAATGTCCCCTTGCCTCCCTACCTTCTCCAGGTGCTCACGTTCTCCATGACACATCGGCTCCCTTACACAGCCTGTCTTATTGGCCAATTGCATGAACCTATCTCTTGTATGTACCCTTCCCTCCCATTTGACTTGGCCCACTTAGTGAGTGATTATTATGAACTGGGTACATCGGGTGATAGAGAGCCCAGTCATGGCCCCACCTAGAGAGCCCGTGGGAGGTGATATGAAGACACTGGATTTGTAATGTAATACAGGGAGTAATGAGCGTTTTGTGGAAGAGACACCAAGCCATGTGCTTTGCGCATGATCAGACCACATGACACCACTCACACATCATCACAGTCGTACACAGAACAGGGGGGTTTAATGGTAGGTGGGGATGCAGGAGATGGCTTTCTAGGAGAAGCACAGCTTGGACAGAGGCCTGCACATGGGGCAAAGTTGATTTCATTTCAATCATTTTTTTTTCTGATCATAAATAAACATGCTCATTATAGAAAATCCAAACAGTTTAGACACCCACTAAATGAAAGTGCACAGCCCGCTTTTAGTTTTCAGCCATGAGAACTCACAGTTCTCTCGGGAGCAGTGTTGGGCAGCAACCAACCATGGAGGGGCCATTAGCAGCTATTACACTAGGAGTATAACCTTGATTTTCACTCAGCTTCTTGACCAGTGTACAAAGTATGTTTGTAATGGTGACTAGATGAGTGTGATGGGCCTTGTCTAGTGCATAGCCTGGGAGACAAAGCTGGAAATGCTGGCAAAACCAACTGGGGGAGTGGAGCCTCCCTTATCTTATCAGTTGGTGGTTCGTCCCATAGGCAGAGGGTTGCCAGTGAAGGTCTAGGAAAAGTCCAAAGCTTGGAGTAAGCAGGCCAGAACACCCATGAAGATGACTTGTCTGCATCACACAGCCGGATGCACCATTTTGCTTACACGTGCCATCATCCCCTACAATGCCCCACAGGCCACTGGGCTTCTTCCCATGTGGACTGTTAGGCACCTCTGCTCTGGGAATTGACCTTTTCAAGTCTGTCCATGCCTCTAGGCCGGGGTAACAGTGCCCCTGGCCGCATCCATACCCCACCCTATGCTCCCCTCTCCACAGATCCTTAGGCATGAAACTTCGAGGGCTGCTGGATCGCAAAGGCTCCTGGAAGAAGCTGGATGACATTAGGAATATCTTCTGGTGCCACAAGACCTTCACTTCAGGTGTGTAGCATCAGGCAGATGTCCATCCTATACTTGCCCCACCCTGGGAAAGAGCTCTCTTCCAGTCCTCTCAGGGAGACTGCTGGATTCCAGTGGGAGGGGCTCCTGCTATCACTGTTGGCAATCTCCCAGGCCTCTCAGGAACCCAGGCATCTTCCCCTCCTCTGGGAGGGGTCAAGAATAGGGAGGTAGGGGCCTCCCTGGTGGCACAAAGGGTTAAGTCACAGCACTATGAAGCTCTCCAGAGCCACTGCAGCACAAGTTCGAATAGCCTGCTGCTCCCCTCAGCAGTGTATTTCAATATGCCTGTTCTGTTCCCCACTCGTCTCTGGTGAATCCTCTCAACCCCCCCCCCACCCCCTGGCTTACACCCTAGCTTGTATGCATAAATAAATAAATTTTTTAAAAATATTTCTAATCCTCTCATTTTATTGAGCAGCACTTATCATTTTTTTTTAAGATTTATTTATACAAGCTGGGGTACAGGCCAAAGGCGCGGGGCGGCGAGAGGGCTCACCAGAGACAGAGGAGCAGAACAGGCAGATCAGAAATACACTGCTGAGGGGAGCAGCGGGCAAGGCAGGAGAGGTCTGCCGCGCCATGTGGGATTCTCCCCGGCCGGGCGTCAAACTCGCATCGCGCTGCCAACAGCTCCACAGCGCAGCGCTCATCCGGTGCGCCACAAGGGAGGCCCAATAAATAAATCTTTTTAAAAAAAGAATAGGGGAGTAAGGACAAAGAGACACTCCGAGCGCACCAGGGTCAGAATCCTGATTCTGATTGGGGGCCCTTACCTAAGGGCTTTGGGCCAGACATAGTTTCAAATCTGCCTCTCAACTGAGCAAGTCACCCCATCTTTTTGACTCTCAGCATCCAGTGTTAAACTGAAGATATAACTATACCTACCTCAGAGGGTTAATAGGAGGAAAATATGAACCATGTGATAAACAAAGGACTGGTTATGAACATGATTTAGGGAAGTAGTTTCAGACCAACTAACCCCCTCTTTTGCCCCCTAGAGTATGTCACAGAGCACTGGTGTGAGGACAACTTTTTTGGGTACCAGTACCTGAATGGCGTCAATCCTGTCATGATCCATTGCCTCTCCAGCTTGCCCAGCAAGCTACCTGTCACCAATGACATGGTGACCCCCTTGCTAGGAGAGGGCACCTGCCTGCAGACAGAGTTAGAGGTAGGTGAGCTGCCATCCCTTAGGAGCTGCCATTAGAGACAAGGGATGGATGTTGGGGGTAAGCGTGGATGGCAGGGTCTGCCTTCAGCCCCTAGGCCTCGTCCTCTGGGCAGCCCTCGTTCTAGACCTTGTAAGTAGAGCAGATGTGGCCGAGAGCAAGGTCAGGCTCAGAATGGCTTGAAGCCTGTGATGGAGCCTGGTAAAATGGTAGGAATGAGCAGAGTGACTGTAGTACAGCATGAAGGAGGCCCTGTTCCAAGGCTTCCCAGATTCCAGGTGTTATGATAGGCCAAGGGCAGTACCACTAGATACAGCAGGAATAATCATGGAGAACTAGGAGCTTCGAGGGTATGGGAGATGATGATTCTCCCCAGTCTTTTCTGGGCGGCTAATCCCTCAGGTTACCTCCAGAAGGCTGGAGATGTGATGGGTAAATTCTCACTGCATATTGATTTTGCCTTGTTGTTTGACTGGGGTCACTGAAGTTGAAAGAGCAGGAAGGCTCATGTATGGGGGAGGGGGAGAAGAGGTTGGCTTGTCCAAGCTGGGAAGCCAGGTGAGAAGTTGCACAATGGAGGACTTAGCTGGACCTCATTCCGGACATTCTGGGAAGGGTGGGGTACCCATCGTTGGCCATTAGTGCAGGCACCTAGCATTATTGAGGGCCCAGCTGGGGTGGGAGTGGGCAGAGAATAGAGAGGGATGTGGAGCGTGGGTGGGGTCACTCTGAGCCTCTGTGTACCTTCTTCAGAGGGGGAACATCTTCTTAGCTGACTACTGGATTCTGGAGGAGGCCCCTGTCCACTGCCTAAATGGCCGCCAGCAGTACAAGGCCGCTCCCCTCTGCCTGTTGTGGCTCAACCCCCAGGGAGCGCTGTTGCCCTTGGCCATCCAGGTGAGTCTGGGGTGGGGCCTGCAGTGGGGGGGGGAAGGCCTCAGGGGGTTCCCTAGCCGTCTAAAGCCTCACCCCCTCCTTATTTTTGGACTTAGCTCAGCCAGACCCCTGGGCCGGATAGCCCCATCTTTTTGCCCACTGACTCCGACTGGGACTGGCTGCTGGCCAAGACGTGGGTTCGCAACTCTGAGTTTCTGGTGCACGAGAACAACACACACTTTTTGTGTACGCATTTGCTGTGTGAGGCCTTTGCTATGGCCACACTTCGTCAGCTGCCACTCTGCCATCCAATCTACAAGGTCTGTGAGACACCCACACCCCCCAACTCCTGGCAGGGCCAGAGGGAACGGACGGGGGTGATCTCTCTGACCTTCAGTTCCTGTGATCTAATGCCGCTTGCAGCTCCTGCTTCCCCACACTCGCTACACGCTGCAGGTGAACACCATAGCACGGGCCACGCTGCTCAACCCTGAGGGTCTGGTGGACAAGGTGAGGCCTTCCAGCCCCCACCCTCCGCGCCCGGGGGTGGGGAGGAGTGGTGGTGGTGGTGGTGCATCCCAGTATGCTTTGCCCCACCCACAACCCTGTTTGATCTCCAATCCCATTCCAAAGTCCCAGCAGCCCCTTCCCACAAGTCCCGCCCCTCTCCACCGGACTCTTAAGAGCCCCACACATTAATCCTGTTCTCTGGCAGCCTGCTAATCCCAGATACCTGGGATTAAACCCTGGTTGGGGTTGGGGGGGCTCCCTGGTGGCACAGTGGTTAAGGGTTTTGGAGCTGTCGGCAGCAGGCGATACAAGTTCCAGGCCCAAAATCTTGGCGATACCCACAGGCGCAGCAGACCTCTACTCCGTAGCCGGCTGCTCCCCTCAGCAGTGTATTTCTGTCACTCTGCCTGTTCTGTGGCCTGTCTCTGGTGAACCCTCTGCTGACCCACGCCTATGGCCTGTACCCCAGCTTGTATGCATAAATAAATAAATCTTTAAAAAAATAAACCCTGGTGGGAAGAGAACTCCAAGCCCAAGCACAGTCCTGCGCTGACCCTGCTCAGGCTCTGGTCTCCCTGTCTCCTGGCATTTAGTTAAGGCTTCCTAGTTAGCAAATTCTTAAGGGTTATCTCCTGTGCTCATAGTAGCGCCACAAAACTGCACTCCATCTGGGTCCTCTAGCCATTGGATTGGTGGTTTTGGACTTCTTTTTTTTTTAAGATTTATTTATTTATGCATAAAAGCTGGGGTATAGGCCAGAGGTGTGGGAGGATGAGAGATTCACCAGAGACAGAGTGGGGAGCAGAACAGGCAGATCTACTGAAATACACTGCTGAGGGGAGCAGCCAGTGAGATAGGAGAGGTCTGCTGTGCCATCTGAGCCATGTGGGAAGCTCCCTGGTCAGGCATCGAACTTGTGCTGTGGTGGCTCTGGATAACTTCACGGTGCTGTGACTTAACCCAGTGTGCCACTGGGGAGGCCCAGTTTGGGACTTCTTGATGAACTTAAAAAAAACCTTCTGCTGAGTTACTAGGCCCATCTAGTCCCCAGGGTCCCGGGTGGGGTTTGAGCTGGCCTGGGAGTCAGGCTATGTGCTGTGTCTTCAGGTCACGTCCATTGGAAGGCAAGGCCTTCTCTACCTCATGAGCACGGGTCTGGCCCACTTCACCTACACCGATTTCTGCCTTCCCGACAGCCTTCGGGCCCGCGGCGTTCTACTCATCCCCAACTACCACTACCGGGACGACGGCCTGAAGATCTGGGGGGCCATTGAGAGGTTCGCTCCTGGGACCCTGCAACCACTCTGGCCCCAGCAGAGCCTCCCGGCCCAGGCACAGTGTGCTCCTGTGCTCATGCAGGCTGGGGTGCTTGGTGCTGGGGGGATGTTGGGTGCTCTTAGGCCCCAGCATGAGGCATCGCAAGGGTGAGAGTTGAGCTTAGAGGGTACCCTATGAAATGAGAGGTAGCTGTGGGCTGGGGAGGAGCTGGACTGTGTGAAAATGTAGCTGAGGAAGGGAAGGAAGGGGTGTCCTGAGGAGTCAGGGCAGGCTAAACAGCTAGGTGTGCACTGGGCCTCCAGGCAGGTGGCCCTTCCTTTCTCTTTGCCTTGAGTGGGAAGGGGACAGCCTAAGTTAGGCTCTCGAGAGCACTTACAACTCAGCAGTGAGACCTGAGGGAAACCTGGGCACTCAGGTTCCAACTGGCCTGGGCGTCCCCATTGAGCCCCCAGGGACTCAGTGGACTTTCTGGCTTTCCCAGCTTGAGTGGGGCTGAGCCTTGATTTTCTGGCCGGGCCTGAGCCCAAAGTTACCACTGTGGCACTGACATTTCTTTCCTGCAGCTTTGTCTCAGAGATCGTGGCCTACTATTATCCCAGTGACACATCTGTGCAGCAGGATTCAGAGCTGCAAGCCTGGGTCGGTGAGATTTTTGCTCAGGCGTTCCTGGGCCGGGAAAGCTCAGGTATCCCCTCTCTACCTGCCAAGCATTGAGAGGTATACCCTCTCAATGACCGGCTGCTCCCCCGGGTCAGTCTTTGAAGTATATCCTATTATTAGCCCTTCCAAACAGATGAGGAAGGATCACAGAGAAGGCTGCTTGGATAGTGGCAGAGGCTGGATCCAGAGTTAGCTCCCGCTGGCTCCAAAGCCCTTGTTTCTATCACTATTCTGGTCCTTCCTCAACCCACTCATCCATAAGCCCATTCATTCACCTCTGCTTGCTGAGTTCTATAGGTGTGTCATAGCTTCAGCCTCAAAGCACAGTATTCTAGAACTCTCTCTCATCCCCTCTCATCTTATCTGCCAGGTGACCTCTCCAGCTACTAACTTCCCTCACTTCTTTTGGAGACAGGGAGTGGGTTGGTCCTGCTGTGTCTGATTCCTCCTTATATATCTCTGTCACCTAGCCAAACTCTCCCCTCTCTTCTGATACTGCCACAGAGGTGTTTGAGACCTGCCAACAGCGGGGTCCCTCTTAAGCCTCATTTGCTTAACCTCGGTCCCAATTGGCTGCCCAGAATACCTGCCCTTCCTTAGAATTTTCCCTCAGTTTTGGGAGATATGCTGTTGAAGCTCCCGCTTCTTCTCAGGCTTCCACCATCTCCCCATCCCAGCTGTTGGTTTGTTGTGGGTCTCTGTCTCCTCTCTACCCCACCCTAATGGAATGAGAATGAGACTTTCTCCTCTTTCTGCTCTATAGTTGATTTCATTCCCTGAAGGATTTTCCCTTTTAGCTTTCTCATTGTCACAATCAAGATCAGCAAATGAAAACTATAAGCCATCCCTCCATCAAATGACCTCTGGCCTCACCCAGATTATACACCCCATTACTGCTCTTCATGACCTTGCCCCTAGCGCCGCGGTGCTATGCCGTCTGCTCTTCAGGCACTGAGCTCTTTAGGCACTAGCTGGGTGCGGCAGAAGAAAAGGAAAAGTCGAAGAGGCATAAGTGTTCACCCTCCAGTTCCCCAGCCCTGGCCTGATGGTGTGGCTTCTGTTGGCCACCTGAGGAACTCCTGTTACAGGACAGGGAGGGGGCACCCCCAAACCCCTAAACCTACCTGCTTTAAATAGGTTCTGCCACCTGCCTCATCAAGACAAAACATACTCTAGTGCATAAGACCTTCAATGGAAAAGAACTTTAATACAATTAGTGTTCAGTACAGAAAAGGGGAGGAATGGGGAAGAATATAGTTTCCAAACCAAGCACCCAAAGTTACCCATCCCCTTGTGGGTAAATGCCCAGCCAAACAGGGTTGGCCCAAAGCAGGACCACTGAGCCCGAGAGACTGCCACAAGTCTAAAGCACCTTCTGGTAGGTACACACAGAAAAGGGTCAGAAATAACCAGACAAGTCTGGAAGGAAAAGAGCAAAATAAAAATCAAGATCAATGCTGCCAGTGTCAGCTCCCCACGGGTCTCTCACCCACGTCTATTTCAACCAGCCCAGGACCAAAAAGCAAGTGCAGCTTCTTCACATGTCTCTCTGCTCCATGTGCCTCCTCCAGGTCTCTTTCTTGCTCTCTCCATCCTTTCCCTTCCTTCCCCAGTCTCCTCACCAGCTTTGTTGCCCTGCTCAGCTCCATCCTCCCTTGGGTGGGACAGGGAACCTGGAACCTCCCCTTTTCCTGGGGACCACCCTGTTACACTCCTACACCCAGGAAGGAGGGGTGGTCTTAGGTTACCTGCAAATGGTATGAACATCTGTTATAGTGCTATTCATAATGCACCACAGGCTTTGTTTAATAAACAAAATCCAGAACAAAAAAAATTAAACATATGGAAAAGTAGAGATACAATGAACACCCATTTACTCACCCCAGTTTCAGTTGCTAATATCTTACCATATTTGATTAATCGGTTGCTTTTATTTATTATTGCAGTCTTTTAAGTAAATTACATATATTTTATATTTTATCCCTAATCAAAATTCATCTCAAAAAAATGATGCTTTTGCACATACCTACAGGACTGTCATCACACGCAACAAAACTGACAATAATTTCTAACATCGCCCTCTTACCTATATGTTTCATATTCTTTTTTTTTTATTTATACGTACAAGCTGGGGTACAGGTATATATTTCATATTCTAATTTCCTCAGTTGGCCCATTTTCTAATTTCTGGAGCCAGCTAAGGACCTCTTGATACACTTGTTTGTTTTGCCTCTAAAGTTTCTATAAGTTTAGGATGCTCTGCCCCCCTAAATCTCATGACAGCTGACCAGGACTATTGAAAAGCCAGGGCTAGTTTTGCAGAATGTCTCACCTTCCCAATTTAACTAATTGCTTCCTCATGACATCATTCATCATTCATCTGGCTTCTCTATCCCTTGTGGTTTTTTTTTGGTCAACCAGAAGTAATAGCTGAAGGTTGAATGTTTGGGGCAAGAATGTTTCTCAGGTGATGCTAGGTCCTCCCCATTGCATCATACTGGAGCACATAATGCCAGCTCCTCTCACTATTAGTGATGCCAGCAGTGACTTCTGGGCTAGGGTGGTGACAATCAGCTCTCTTTTGGATCATTTAAAGGGTGACCCCGCCCTGAGTTAATCATGAGTGGTCCTGACCTTGACCTCTGCCAGAGCAATTCTTTTTCTAAATTATTAAAAAATAAATCATGAAGCACACTCATTAATTGATCTCAGTCAATATGGCTTTTGCTTCCATTTATCAAGGGGATATCAAACAATATGAGCCCCAGAAAAATTCCTAAGTCTGGTCTGACTTCTTTGCTTTCATATTCTTAGTCCTCCAGGTTAGAATATCAACCACAAATGGAAAAATCAGAAAATCCCAACATCCCCAGCGGGCCGATAGCCAGTCCTCCCTCCAGGCCTGTCTTGTCTGTTGCCGCAGCTTCTCCCCATGCACCCTGACGCCACACCTCGGAGCCATCTTTGACTCATGTTCTTCTCTCCCTAAATGCATTTGGGTGGCTAATTCCTATTGTCCCCATCATTTCTCATTGTCACCACCCTAGTCCCAGTCTTCACACTACTCTGCATGTGGCAGCTGTTTCTCAAACCTATCCCACCTCTTCCAGCCTCAACCAGCGGGGCCTCCACCCTGATAATCCTCTAAAGCAGTGCCCAGAAACCACCTGGACTGGCGCACTGCTGCAGCCTTACCTGCGTTAAGTCACCTCCTTGACCCCTCACCTATGCTTCGTTCCTTCCCTTCCTGGCTGCTTACCCTCTGTGCAGTCACTTCATTCAAGTGAATCATTACTGGGCTCTTCATATATATTAAGTATCATTCTAGGTGCTGGGGTTCAGCAGTAATTTGACAACAATAATCCTGGCCTTCTTGCAGCTTAACGTCCTTATGGGGAGATATAGATAATATCTGTATAATAAATACAAATTTTAAAAATGTCAGGTGGCTATGAATGCTAAGAATGAAACAGCATCAGGGGACTGGTGAGTGAGATAGGAGGATTATTTCAGATCGGTGGTCAGGGAGAGCCTTTAGGAGGAAGTGATGTTTGAGATGTGAAGGAAGTGAGAGAATTTAGCGCTGTGGATGACTGAAGTAGGAGTGTACAGGTAGAGGATATAGTTTGTGCAAAAGCCCTGAGGGAGCATGGTCTTGGGTTTGAGGACTATCAGGAAGGCCTCTGTGGCTAGAGTGGAGTGAGAGCAAGTAAAAAGGTAAGGAAATGAAGTCAGAGAAGGAGCAAGAGCCAGATCAAGTAGGGCCACGGTGAAGTCCTTAGAGGGGTTTAGCAAGGGAGGACATAACTGAATTTTTCTATTCTAAAGGACCACTCAGTCTGGCGTGTGAACAGACTGACACGGGCAAGGGTGGACGCAGTAGGATTCTCCAAGAGTGAGATAATGGACACTGGGCATGGGGAGACGAGATTGGCTTTTGAAAATATTTACTGATATGTGCAGGATGAGATAAAGAGAATCAATGCATGGATTTTGGCCCGAACAACTACCTAAGGGATACTGAAATATGGGAGGGACAAGTTTGGGGAGTCAAGCATGAGGTTTTCAAAATACTGTGTTTGGGATGTCTTCTAGACACTCAGGTAGCCGCTGCAGATTTAGGCCCACTGCTGAGCCTAAGAGTTCAGGGGCAGGTGGATTACGGGGTACCGTAAGTCAGTGGGAGGTGTTTAAAACCATACAGTTGGTGAGACCAGGGAGGTTAAGAAAGAAGAGGACGTAGGGCTGCATCTGAAAATGCCTTCCTCTGTCACCTTTTTTCCACTCACTCCTATGTCAACTCAGGAGTTTCTCCTCTTTCTTCAGCAAAGTCTCCATAGCCATGCCAGCCCCTCTGTCTGTTTCCACCCTGCCTGCTCTCTCCTCAAGAGCCAAGCCCTGGGCTTATCCTTCCGCTCCCACCTTTGTGAGCTTATGAGTTGCATGACCCACAACTGGGTGCTCAGACAAATCTTGATAAACTGGGTATTATTATATCATGATGAGCTAATAAGGGCTGTAGTCAGGGAGAGGCAGCTTGGCTTCAGCTTCTTCCTGGCTCCCCACTGTGAGCTCTGCAGGCTGTGCATGTTCTGGCCTGATGCCAGCTCCCAGCGAAGATCCTGACTCCCTTCAGAGACCACAAACTGTGGTGATGACCATTCCTAACCTCAGCCCAACCCTAATCTTAGTTTAAAGACAGTGGTGGCCAAATGTTTAGCTGTCACATCCTCACTCTCCCCCTGCGGTGAGTCTCAGCCCTGAGCTGCCCCGAGGAATTCAGCCTTCTCCATCCACACATACTCTTCCCTTCCTCTCACACCCAGGTTTCCCACGCAGCCTGTGCACCCCAGGAGAGCTGGTGAAGTTCCTCACTGCAATCATCTTTAACTGCTCTGCCCAGCACGCTGCTGTCAACAGTGGGCAGGTGAGGCAGCAGAAGGCAGGCTGGGGAGCACTGGGCGATGCAGAGTTAGGGCCAGCAATGGGCATGAGGCCAGTGTTTGGGCTGAGCATGGGTGGGTCCACTTTGGGATGGGTTTATGATTAGGGCTGGGGTTGGAGTGGTGACTGGGCGGGGTGAAAGACTGGCACTAGATGATGACTGGGGTGGAGCTGAAATCCTAGTGGTGACTCTAGTTGGTGTTGTGCAGGGAGTAGAACTTACCGGATCTGTGCTTAGGACCTGGCCAGGCGGAACACCAGTGTGTGGCATGCTAGCCCAAGCCCCTTTCCCAGGGTAGCCTCCTCTCTGGGTACTTCTCCTTCCTCAGTGACTCACTCACTTCTGGAACATTGGGCAGGAGTGACAAGGGGTGAGCCAGGCTCCTGCCCCTCTTTTGGAACTTTCCATACTATACCCTTCTGCCTCTCTCCCAACTGCTAGGACTGGGATATAAGAAGAGGGTCAGGGATGGTCAAAAGGAATCTGGCCCTCCCACTCTGGCCAGCTTACTACTTGGGTGGGGGGATGTCTCCACAGCATGACTTTGGGGCCTGGATGCCCAATGCCCCATCATCCATGAGGCAGCCACCCCCACAAACCAAGGGGACCACCACCCTGAAAAGTTACCTAGACACACTCCCGGAAGTGAACATCACCTGTAACAACCTTCTCCTCTTCTGGTTGGTCAGTCAAGAGCCCAAGGACCAGGTATGTGTATGTGGTAGGGTGGGTTGGGAGTGGGTATTTGTGGGGTCTGGGCAGTGGAGGTGGTAGTGGCTATTTTGGGGCAAGGGGGGCTTGGGGACGCTACTGGCATTTATGCCCATTGCCAAGCTGCCTAGGTTTCTTCAGTTTAATAGTTGATTCCAAAAGACCTACATTAAAGCAAATACCAGTTTAGTGGCTGGGGCACAATTTCTATCCAGCTCACCAGTTTAGAAATCCATCCACCTATCTGCACATCCAACCAGCCAACCATTTATTCACCTGTCAGCCATTCATCAGCTACTCATCCATTCATCCAAACATTCAGTACACATTTGCTGCTTACCTCCCATCTATCAACACTGTATTGGGCACCAAGCAAATAAACTTGGGTGAGACTTTCTTACTTTCAAGAATCCCATGGCTTAGTTGAAGAGACACACAAGAAACAAGGGCACACTGTTTATAGAAATTATTTATATATTAATTCTTCTATTTAACATGTACTTAAGCACCTGCCTGATGGGCAGATATGAACCCTGTCCTTGTGAGTTTATAGTCAAGTGGCAGAGGTCAGGATGAGGCCCTGTGGAACTGGAACTAGCCTGGCAAACCCTGGAAGGTTTCTTGGAGGAAGTGACCTCTAAGCTGAAATCTGTGGGACAAATGAGAGTTAGGCAGACAAGAGAGGGACAGAGTTCCTTTCAGGGCAGAGGGAGGGACGTGACCAAGTGAAATAAAGTGAATGTAAGAGTCCACTGTGTGTGTGGGGACCACAGTTAGTTCAGTGCTGGTACAGTATTCTCTCAGAGGAAAATGGGGGAGCCGTTGGGGAGTTTTCAGCCCGGGGTAACATGACTAAATTTGTGTTTTAGCAGGGATGCTCCATGGCGGTGCAGATGGATGAGAGGGGCAATTTTTAAAAATATTAATTTATTTATGCATACAAGGACTGGGGTACAGGCCAGAGGTGTGGGGCAGTGAGAGGGTTCACCACAGACAGAGTGGGGATCAGAACAGGCAGATGGACGGAAACACATTGCTGAGGGGAGCAGCGGGTGAAGTAGGAGAGGTCTGCTGCGTCATGTGGGAGTCTCCCTGGCTGGGCATCAAACTCTCTCAGAGACCCACACTTCTCACTCTTGACTCCTTTTCTTGTGAGGAAGGTTACAGATCTTTGATCTCCCTAACAAGTCTTGACATACCATCTCATAGCCTGGAATTGCCTGGAACTCATCCTTGGAGCCTCCTTCTTTCTGGTCCTGTCTCCCAAAGATTTGGAGACATTAATTTCTGTCCCTAGAAAGAAAACCTCTCTGCTTTTTGCCTACTCACAGAAAACTCTGCTCTATTACTACTCTCAGTACTCTCACTTAGTGCTTTTGCATACCACATGGCAGGCTTTTTCCATCACACGAAGCAGTTCTCAAACACCAGATTGGTGTCCTACAACCTGACTCAATTCTGACACTATCTACATGGAGATATCATCAGATCCCACAGGTAAAGGGCTCAGTCCCCTAAGACTGCCTCCCTCACCCCTTCAAATGATAATCGTAAATCAAAGTTGTCACCTGTGCTTCTGACCAGTCAATCAGCTATAAATCAGAGTTTCCTAGGATGCCCTCCTTAGTTCCCATCATTTGCTAGACTGGCTCAAGGACTCAGAAAAAGAGTTTACCAATTGGATGACTGATTTATTATAAAATGTGCAAATCAGGACCAGCCTGATGGAAGAGAAGCCGAGGGCAAGGGGAGGGGTGCAGAAGGGATGCACTGTCTCTGGTCACGTCACCTTCCCACAGCCTCCACGTGTTCACCAACCAGGAAGCTCTCCAAACCTACATTTTGGGGTTTCTTCTGGAAGCTTTGTTACATAGGCAAGAATGATTAATTCAGCAATCACTGGGAATTAACTCAGTCTCCAAGCCCTCCCTTCCGCAGATATTTGGGATGAGTGGGGAGAGGCCAAACTATCCCAACCTTTTAATCACAGGCTTATTTCCCTTGGCGACCAGCCTCCATCCCTTGGACTTTCCAGAAGTCACCTCATTAACATAAATTCAGGTGTGGTTGAAAGGGAGACAACCACACCTGAATTTTTGTTTTTCTTTGAAAAAACAAAACATACCTTTAACACTCTTATCACTTATAAAATTCCAAGCTCTATGCCAGGGACTGGGTCAATTAATTATTCATTTTTTATCTAAATTTATAACTTATATTAAAATTTTATTTATATTTTATAATAGTAAATGTATTTATTCCATATTCAAATATGTATGTCTCATTATAAATCACAATATCACAGTTATGGAGGGGGATGGGAGGCAAGAGGATGAGGTAGAGAGTTCTTTCTGCATAAGCCAGTGGGAAGTAACAACAGAACTGTCAGTTATTGAGAATCTACCATATTTTAGTCATTAAATCAATTATGTTGTGTACATGATTATAAAATACAAAATAGATGAGTATGTATTTTGAAAATGCTTAATACAATGCCTGGCATTAAATGTTTTTTTATGGAGGAGAAAACTGAGGTTCAGAGACTGAGCAATTTGTTCAAGGTCACACAGTAAGTAGGATTTGAATCCAGGCTGTCATATTTCTGTGTTCTCCTTCTTTGCTGGCTACACTATAGTTTCAGAAAGTAAATGTCAATCTGATAAGTAAAACATGAAAAGAGATTCTTCGGAAAGACCAATAAATTAAGGAAGCCATAGATAATTCTAATTAAGAAACAAAAGAGAACATAAATACACGATATTAGGAAATAGGCCAGGCATATTGCCACAAATGTAAAGATTGAAAAAATTAGAAGGGCCTCCCTGATGGCCTAGGGGTTAAGTCTCAGTCTCAGTGCTATCACCCTTACGGGCTGAGTTCAATCCCTGCCAGGATGTTCACCCACCTATGGCGCAGCAGACCTCTCCTGTCTTGCCCTCTGCTCTCCTTAGCAGTGTATTTCAGTGAATCTGCCTGTTTTGCTCACCACTCTGTCTCTGGTGAATTCTCTCACCCCCTGCACTTCTGGCCTGCACCCCAGTTCTTCTATGCAAAAAAAAAAAAAAAAAAAAGAAAAAGAAAAAAAGAAAAGAAAAGAAAAACAACAAGAAGAAGAAAATACTACTTAATAGTTTTTTGGAAACAAATTTGGAAAGTTAGATGAAGTAAATGGTTTACTAGGAAAACATGAACAACCAAAAGTTAATGTCAAAAGAGAGGAACATCATATGTAAATGGAAAAAGTTGTAAAATATCCAGCAACTTTCCCAGGAAAGAGAAATTTTACTAAACCTTTAAAGAACAAATCATTCCTATATCAGTCAAACTTTGAAAGCAGAGAAAAAAGTAGAAGGTTCCCAAGTTACTTTACTGAGTTACATTTTACTGAGAAAGAAAGTTCTCTGAAGGAGGGAGATGGGGCTCAGGTACAGGG
This sequence comes from Scalopus aquaticus, assembly GCA_004024925.1. Classification (NCBI taxonomy): domain Eukaryota; kingdom Metazoa; phylum Chordata; class Mammalia; order Eulipotyphla; family Talpidae; genus Scalopus; species Scalopus aquaticus. The sequence goes on along the minus strand of PVIJ01004944.1, from coordinate 88,473 downwards.
ACCCAGTCCCAGATCCATAGACCTCTGTGACCTTGGAAATGTAATGTGACATCCCTCTGCCTCAGTTTCTTCCTCTCTAAAGTGGAAATCATCAGGGTACTTGTCTCACAGGATTGTTGTGCCGTTGTGCTAGTCCATGCAAAGTGCTTACAACATATTCACTACCATCAGGAAAATAAAATGAAAATCACAATCTTAAAAATATATCAGCAGCCAATAAAGACCAATAGTAAATAATAAAATGATAATATATCATGACAAGTCTAGCTTATTCTAAGAATGAAAGGAATGGAAGGTTGGCTCAACCTTATGAAATCTAACAACATTTATTACATCAATAAAAAATCACACCATATAATCATCTCCATACATGCTGAGAGAACATTTGATGAGTGAACAGTCATTACTAATAAAAACTCAGTAAAAATAAAACTCCCTCATGGAGTTCTGATAAAAAGAATAGTCTAGAAAACAAAAGAAGATACTGTACTTGGGGTGGAACATTAGCGGTCTCCTCATTAGTTGGGGGCCAGTTACACTGTATGATGGTTTAACTGGATAGGAAGTGTGTGCTGGTGACCCCATGACCCCAGGAACTGATGGTGAGGAGGCTGGTGAGGTCATGGGTGGCTTTGACAGAAGTTCACCGTGATTCTTCTTGATTGTGGTTGCCAATGATGTAGCAGTGTATGGTAATGGTGTTTGTGTTGGCAGAAGTTTCACTATGTTGACTGCTTGGGATGATACTTCAGAACCGATTGTCTTCGGGCATTGAATTTTGTGAAAAGGTGAGGTAATAGGTGCAGTCTTGGACATATTCTGTAGTGTGCTTGTTTGACGTCAGTTGTGTTATGCACGTGATTGTGTTCTTTCAGGTCAAAGCATCGTGGATCAGGCACTAGGAGGGACTTGCTATTCCCACCACATCTGCTTAACCGATGCGGAAAACTGAGTCTCAAATAGTCACAGTAGCGCGCAGAAGGTTACCAGCAGAGGGAGCACTAAGCTTAGGTTGCCCGGTCCCCAGGTGCCATTCTGGCTCCCACTCCACAGGCTGCTGTGTCAGGTGGCCCGCACTGGTGGTTTGGATTGTGGTTTGGATTGGGGTTTGTGTTTACAGTAGCTGTAGCTGACTCAGAAGCCACTTTGACTGTATCTGTTGGCAAGAGTGGTCCTTGGCTGTTCTCCATCCCATCCTAACATCATCCTGACCCTGCACCCATTTTCTCCCAGCGGCCCTTGGGCACCTACCCAGACCAGCACTTCACGGAGGAGGCCCCGAAGCAAAGCATCGCCGCCTTCCAGAGCCGCCTGGCCCAGATCTCAAAGGAAATCCAGGAGCGGAACCAGGGCCTGGTGCTGCCCTACACCTACCTGGACCCACCCCTCATTGAGAACAGCGTCTCCATCTAGCCCCCTCCTCTGCCCACCCTGGAAGAAAGGCCCAAGCATGAGGAGGGCCAGCTTCTCAGCGTCTGCCAGGTCCTTCCGTCTTCTGTGATCTCAGTCAGCGTGAACCTTCTCTGAACAAGAGAGACTTTTCCACCAAAGAGGGCTCTAATGTCATATGGCCTGGGCCCTGAGCTGTGAGGGACCAGAATAGCAGTGTACATGGTGAGAAACTGCTGACTAAAGACAAATGCACAACAGGCCCTTCCAAAAGGAAGGAACCCCATCTCCCCTTGCCCACTTTGGCCAACCTCCTATTCCCATCACCTGTGAAAATCTACCTCTTCTCAAAGGGACCCCCAGCTTGGGACTCTGAGCACTCCTTCTCAGGTCTCCCCATCCCCCAAAACTTTCTCCTACCTTCCCTTATTGTTTCCACTTTCTTCTAAGCCTAGGACCAACCAAACCAGCTTCCTGCTCTGGAAGAACCGGGTCACAGGGTAAGAAAGGATGTGTGTCCTAGGCCAGCCATGTGGCCCCTTTGATCCCAGAATTTTAAAGGGTGGGTTGGAACTAGAACCCAGTTTATTTGGACCTCTAGCTGTAGTTCTCAGGGGCAGGTGTCCTGGCCTGAAGGTGCTTGGGTGTCTCTCCCCAGATCTTGTCCTGTCCCAGGATCGTCTCGCCCACCCTTTTACTTTTTGTCCTTGAGCCCAGTGAGTTCAATAAATATAGACATATTTGGCTCCCATTTCATTTCTTTTGGTGTGTGTGTGTGTGTGTGTGTGTGTGTGTGTGTGTGTGTGTGTATGTATGTAGGTGGGTGGGAGAGTGGGGTTCCGAGGGGAGAGGGAAAGCAGTGATGAGTCTCTCCATCAGTTGTTCTGGAGACAGGGAGCCTCCCAGCTCGACCCACTGCCTAGCCAGCCCCCACATTTCTGCGTTCACCTACCTGTGTGTATCATCCGTCAGGAGGTAAAGGATTACCCAGACTCAAAAGTGTGGTAGGAAAAAAATAAGCATTTTGCAAAGCCACAGGATCTAGTTTCTGGGTGTGGGTATTGTCAGTGTTGCCATTGTGATCCTGTTCCTCTTCTGCACACATGGAAGACTAAACCTCCGGCCCTCCTGTGGATGGGAGGAGTCGTGGATGAGCTTTGCTCAACAAGCTTTGAGCATAAGTGATGCGAGTCATCTCCAGGCTGCAGCATTTAATTGCTGGCATGAACTGCTCCAGCATTCTCCTCTCTCTGTGTCTGCTGTTCTAGAAGCACATGTTGAAATGGTCCCTCCATTGGCTTCTGTCTCTGAGGTGCTAGAGCAGAGGCCCCTGCTGACCTGAGTTGAACATGACTGAACGAGAAATAAACTTCCCTGGGCTAAGCCATTGAGGTGCTGGGGTCATTGTTACAGCATAATCTGGGGAGTCTGAAGTTGTCCCTGCCAGCCCTGTACTTAAGCATCTATATCTTCTCCCTCCACAGCCACCAACATCTTCCAGGTTTCCTTTTCCCTAGACCTCAGATCTAGCCCTCTATACCTCCTCCTCTGACCAAATCCTTATCATGGCCTCTCTCTAACCAGTGTCTTTGGACAGTGACAGGTAGCTGTTGCTCTATCCCTATAGAGCTGGTAAAAGAGAATCCTATGGCTTTAATGTCACAATCACTGGCAATCAATCAAGAACCTCAAGTGGACAAACTCTTGGATAGTCTGCAGAGTCTCACAACCCCATGTTCCTTCCAGGCCAGTGGGGATCCGCCAGCTGCCTTGGTGGCCAAGACCTAAGAAAACAAAAAGTGCTTGCTGTACGAGCACAGCTATGCAAAAGGCTGCTGATTCCATTGGTTGTATTTCTTCCCATATCATCCCAAAGCCCCTGCTATATAAAAATTTTTGTTCAGTCACTTCCCTACAGATCCAAGGAAAAACACAGCCTACCCTTTTCCCTAGCTCCCTCCAGCCCAAGAGTCTTTTCCCTTTTCAACCAAGCTCCTTTATCCTATCCCAACCAACCTCCCCTCACCACTTCCCTGCAGTGTGTGGAGGAGACTGTGTAGCAGGGGAGTCTTTGGCTATTCCAAACCTTGGATCTGTGCTTCTTGCTGTGATCCTGGGAGAAGAGGATCCTCATGCCATCTTGGGCACCAAGAGGTGTGTTTGGGGAGATCTCACCTACAGATTCCAACCTAAGAATTTGGCCCAAATCACCAGATTTTGTTTACCTTAGCACAAAATCAAAGGCATAAGAAACAACTGGAGACATCCCCTCGTGGTCAGGAAGGCTGCAGCAGAGGCCAAACGTGCCTCTTAAACATGGGCCTTGGCTTAGGAGGGCAGGACCAGGACCCGGTGATGTCAGGGCACACACAGGCAACCTGTTCCTCCAAGAAAATGAACACTCCTTCGCTTGAACCAAAGTTAGCATCAGGAACCATGACCTGAGCTGGAGAGGGAGGGACCAGGGTGGATCACTGGAATCTGGTTTCTCAGAAAGCCAGCTTGGAGGGAAATTTATTGAAGAGACACAGCAGAATGTAGCATTCTGCCCTGGCACTGGGCACATCTGGGGGCATGACATGGATGTATGATAGGGGGCTTCCTTCAGTTTGCAGTCGGGGCACTGCGCCTTTCAGTCAGTCTGGAAGGCGACTGGAGAGTGGGAAGCATGCCAGTCCTTTCTGTCCAGTTGGTCTTGAGCAAATCTCTCAGCTTTGGCAGCTCAAATATGACAGAAATGGGAGGGACTAGGAGACCTGGAAAGTCCCTTCCAGCGTTGGCATTCTAGGAGCTGCTTGCTTCATGCCTTGTTTCCCTAGACACCGTTTGAACCATCGGGGAAATAGCTGTGAACTCCCCTGGCACCAGCCCTACTTCTCTTGACTTACAGCAGGACAGATGACAAACACATAAACATAAACAAATAAACCCTTTCAAGTGGTTGCAAGTGCAATTGGGAGATGAAACCAGGCAGAGTGTTAGCACGACGGGGATAACAGTGCAAACTATCTTCAAGGCAGGGACAGTTGAGTTGACAAGATGACAACCGTATCCTGGATGACAAGAACAAAACATTTGAACAGTTTGGGGAAATGTGTTACAGACTAGGGGCAAGGCAAGCACATGGGGCCCTAGGGGCGTATGTTTGAAGAATAGAGAAGGCCTGCGTGGCTGGAACAAGGTGAAGAAGAAGTGGCCATGCACAGCCCTGAAGTCCACATAAAGTCCTCGGATTCCAGGGACGCCATTTTACGCTCTGGCAAGTTTAAGGAGGGAAGTGACCCGACTTGATTTTTTTTTTCTGTGTCCTAGGGGGTGGGGCCCCAGACCTTGCAGGCTTCGGGTGGGGCTGGGCATGGGGGTGCCCCAGCAGAGAGGACGCGGCTTCCTGTGTGGGTGGCCCATTTCGAGTCAACCCAGCAAGCTCACATCCTTCCCAGTGGCCTCTCCTGCTCCCCGGGTCCGCCCGTCCGTGGTCCAGGAGAACCAGTTCTTCAGCCCATTGAGCACCTACCAGAGTCACGCATCCACGTTTTGGTAGTAACTGGGGAGCGCCCAGTCTACATCCTGACGCCTGATGCCATCCGTGCCTCCAGCCCCAGCCACGTTTGTGTCCATGTCGCCCCCATCTCAGTCTCTGTTTCCTGCAGGAACCTAATTCCTACTTCAGGCTTGAACCTGATCAAACCCAGAGCAGCCTCTCCTGCTTTTTTGGAAGAGAGAAATTGGCTGGGGAAAATGGAGCGGGAGACCTATTGACAGTGGTTATGACTTTCGAGTTAGCTGGGGGTGGAGGCAGATGCCCACGATTTGTGGTGGCACTCAAACGCTTCTATACAGCAGCTCCCTTCTCCGACTCCCCAACATCTTCTCCTACCTTAACCTCCGGGCCACCTGAGTGGCCCTGCCACTGCACCACATCTCCACAGAGCCATCTCATCGCTGCATCAGAAGGCTAACACAGGGCTCTCACCCTCAGCCCAGGACCCTTCATCCCTGAGGAAGCTGCAGGTGTGGTCACCCAGCCCCAGAGACTAGACTCACTAAGCCCAGCCCTGCTCATCACCAACCCTGACCAGCTCCCTGGGTGCACAGTCTCAAGGGAAGTGGGAGTGGCTGGAAAGTTGGAGGCTGAGAGAGTTTGCAACAAATTTGCATTTTAAATTGCAAATTTTCACCATCAGACTCCTAGCATTCCCCAAGAGTCATCAGGGTGACTGATCAGAGCCCAGGAAGGTGGGCCTGACTGGCCTGACAGCTCCTGTCCCTCAGCCTGGGACAGCACCCCATAGATGAGACAGCGCTGCCAGTCACCCAGAGCACAGGCAGGCGTGACCTCCCTCCCCAGGCTTCTCCCAACCCTGCCTCTGTCTCATTAACCCATTCCCCTCTTCCACCCTCTTACCCCAGAGCAACTCTCCTCTCTGGATTTTCATCCTAATTCAATCCCATGATTGATTTCATTCCCAGTCCTGAGCTCATTCTTAACACTAACCCATTAAGGATGTGTTTCCAAACTCAAGCCATTTGCAGCAATGTGAAGGGAGCTGGAAGGAATTATGCTTAAGGGATTAAGCAAAAATAAGTCAGAAGGAAAATGATAAATATTGTATGGCTTCACTTTGATGTGGAATATTGAGAAACCGAACAAAAGGTCAAGAAAAAGACAAAACTTGTAAGCTTTGATAGATCTGAGGCCAATAGATCTGAGCCATACAGCAGGGGAGGGGTTGGGGGGGGTGGTCAAAACAGGGGAGGGAAGAGCACAAGGGGATATGGTGATGTTTCTAGTGGCAGGAGAACTATGGGGACTACAGCTGAGAGGAGAAGTCAATTACTGTACAAAAATGAAGAACAATGTAAGAAAATTTAAAAAGTATCATGTTTCAAGAGTCTTCCAAGTACCAGGAACTGTGATGGGGGATGGGGAGAAAACCAACCCAAATGATGGACGGTTTAATTTAATAGGGAAGATGGACATCAATGCAAGATGTTAGCTATAGTCCTGTGAGCTCTATTAATAGTTAAATTGGGCTTTCCTGATGAAGCAATTATGATGCTAAGGTCAGAAGGAAGAAGCATTAACCAGTTTCCAAGAAACAAAGAGGGAAGAGCATGTTCAAAGGCCCTGTGGTTAGAAGGGGTTGACTTACTTCATGTCTTTTCTCAAAAGTTCCCTTCTCAAAGAGCTCTCCCCTGGTCATTCTATATTGCTCCCCTATACTTTATATCATCCTCTGCTTTATGTTTTCTCTTCAGCACTTATCACTATTTATCACAGTATTTCATTTATTTGATTAGGTAAGATTGCCTATTTCCCCCACTAGAATGTAAGCTCCATGAGGGAGGGCAGGGATTTGCTTTGGTTACTTTGTATTCTTCGGGTTTAGAGTCTGGCACAGTGACGAGCATACATTGGGGCTCAGTTTGTACTGATGAACAAATGAAAAGCACCTAATTCCAGACAGAAGTGAAGAAAGGGAAAATGCGGTAGGGGCTGAGAACTATGGGGCAGGTCCTAGGGGCCACATGATGGATGATGTCATTGTCCTGAAGGCAAGAAGGAGCCACTGACAGGCTTGATCTGGCGCTGAAGGGAGTAGGGGGTGACACCAGCAGATTTAGGTCTTGAAAAAGGTCATTTCACACCCTAACTCCAACTTCATCCCTATCTTTCAGCTCAACCCCAATTGCAATCTTATCCACATTCCTCATGTAGTCCTGAAGTTTCCAGAACCTTTTTTTCCATCTCAGAATCCCAGTCTCCTTCAACTCTAACTTGGCCTGGACACTGTGTCACCTTTCCTTGTTGCTGAAAGAAGGGTGCCATCAGGGAGGAAACTTGGGCTTGTGCTTCCTAGTTGGCGGGAGCTGTCCTTGGGAGGCAGAAGGAAAGAAGGCAGGTCTGGGAGAAGGGGAGAGGAACGTGACTCTCTCTTCACTCTCCCTGAGTACCTAGTACTAGCGCCTGAATGTAGGACTCCAACCCTCCCTCATATTCTAACCTTAGGTCCCTGCCCACTCCCCACACCCATCCTCATGGCTCTGGCTTCTGTGATTCTCACAGAAACTAGACCCTAAGCCCACACCTTCCCCATTCAGTATTTAACACCCACAGCTATAGCAAACAGATTGTTGTTCACTGACTCTTGTCCCTCGGTATATATTTTATTTCTTCTTTGTATCTTCAAAGCCTAGAACATCAAGTGTGTTCCCTGAATATTTGCTGAATAAATGAGGGCATGAAAGCATGAATGACCTGGTTCTTGACAAACCCAGTTCCACTGGAGCCCAACCCTGATTCCAACCTCTTCCTAGCTTCATTCGTTTAGTTTCTTGTTTTGTTTGGTTTTTCCTTGGGGTGAGGGTGAATACTTCATAAAACTGAAATACAGCATAGATATGGTGAAATGTACACCACCCAGATCAAGATACAGAACACTCCTACTTCCCTACCTGGTTCTAGCCTATACCCTCATTCCAGAAGTGCTTGCTGCTCTGACTTTCCTAGGAATTACTTATGTATGACGTTCTTGAACTTTGTGTCAATGGAATGATATATCTGGCTCCTTTCACTCAGTTTTTGTGATTTTTGTGAGATTCATCCATGTTCTTTTTCTTTTTTTTTTTTTTAAATTGCTGGGTGGAATTCTATGTTATAATTAAACCACAAGTTGTATATCCATCCTTTAGCTTAGTTTCACTCTGTCTTCCACTTTTGTATTTGACCACAATTCCTCCTCAGCTGACCCTAGCTCTGCAGGAAGCAACAGATGCTCCTTCTCCCATCTGTGATCATGTCTCCCCAGAACCTCTCTGTACCTTGGGGATCCTGAACCCTGTCTTCAACACCCACCACCCTTCCTGGCAGGGGCTCTGGGCCCCAGGCCCTGGCGCAGAATGATGGGCGAACTTGCCCGCTGTGGCCTCTACCTTCCCTGTTTCAGAGAGGGATGGCAGCAGGCCAAGGGCACAGAGAGTTTGTGCTGCTCCCTCCCCCTACGCCCTGCCCACCCAGGGACCCTGAACAAGGCTGATAACCTGTTGCCCACGGCCCTGCTTAGCAGGGGTGCCGGTGCTGCAGCCCTGGGGGCGGGCAGAGGGAAAGAGCTTATTAGGTTGATAAAGATCTGAGGGCCCCACCCAGGGCCCCCTCCCCCAACTTCCCTGGGGCCCTGGCTCAGGCTGGACTGGCTCCCCCACCCTGAAGGCTCCTTCAACCCAGGCATCTCAATCCGCCCTCTCAGAGGCAGGTCCCGAGCCCTGCCTGCGGTTTCTCCCGTCAGCTCCCAGAAGGCTGGCAGCCCTGCCCCCTGCTCACTCACTACTAGTTCTCTCCGCCCAGCCCAGCGTGCCCTGCTTACAGCTGCCTTCCAGGGCAGAAGCTTCTCCAGGCTCTGGACTGCCTCACTGCTCCACCTCGGGAGACTGGACCTTTACATTCCTGTGGCCAGATTCTCCTGCCTGACTTGGGCCTCTGTGTAGCCCCCCATTGTGTCTGTGATTGAGCTCCAGCTCCTGCCTCTTGAAAAGCAACCATGGCCACCTACAAAGTCAAGGTGGCCACGGGGACTGACCTCATGTCGGGAACAATGGACTCTATCTCACTGACCATCGTGGGCACCCAAGGAGAGAGCCAAAAGCAGCTACTGAACCACTTTGGGAGAGACTTTGCCACTGGGGCGGTGAGTGTGTGTGTGTATATGTTTGTGCACGCGTGTGAGAGTACATGTGGGGTATGTATATGTATGTGTGGTATTTTGTGTGGTGGCTATACATGTGGGTGGGAGTGCATGTCTGAGCATGTGAGATGTACTGTGTGCACACATGCACACACATGTGGCATATGTGATGCGTATGTATGTGTGGTGTGTGCACATACATGACTGTGTGTGGTGTTTGTGTGTCTCTGGCATGTGTGTGTGCTGTGTGCATATGTGAATGTGTGTGGTGTGAGTGTGTCTGGGGAGCACTGGACTGATGGAGGTGTGCAGGGGAGGGAGCCAGAGCTTCACCAGGAGAAGGTGGGAGCTCTGGGAGAAGCTGAAAGCAGTGGGGCTCTGGGGGTGGCTCTGGGTGCCCCTCACCCAACCTTCCCCGCTTCCCTGGGCCTGGACCTTTCTACTTCATCCCTTGTCTGTCATCTCTTCCCTTTCAGTCATTTCTTATCTTGCTTCTTCCCCTTTCCTCACCTTCTTTCTCTCCCTCATCCCTCTTCCTCTCTGCCATCACTCACTCTCCACCCCTCATCTCTGCCCTCTCCTACTCCATCTATCCTTCTTTCCCATACCTCTGCCGCTCTGTCTCTTTTCCTTCTCCCTCGTCTTTCTCTATCCTTACTCACTCTTACTCCTAAGTTATGTTGCATCATAACTGGCTAAATTTACATGGATTCTCAGTGACTTCAGGTGGCATCAGACCAGCCTGTCCAGCGGGTACCTACCTGTCCTGTGATGGAAGGCATTCTTTGCTGGGCCCTCAGCCCTCAGGTCTGATTTTGATTCAGACTCAGCCACTAACTATGTGATCCTAATAGTTCATTCTATCTCATCAATTCCTACACCTTATTTATGAGTGGGAGAAAAGGGGCTGACTGGACCACCTCTGTCCACTCTGAGATTGTAGGAGGCTTAGAAGGCCCTGTACCCCATTTGGACCCCTTTGTAACCCAGGCATGGGGGTTTGCCTGGATCCTGCAGCCTCAGGTCACTGGGGAGGGAGATGGGAAAGGATGGAACCTCAGGAGCTGGGAATGAGATGAGAAAGGGCTGTGATCTGGCCCAGCCTTGGGAATCTGGGCTCAGAAGCCCAGGAAGGTGACTACCTCCCAACATGACCAGGGCTTGGGTCAGGGGCTGGACCAGCAGGGGACTTGGAGAGCCAGGGTCCGGTCTGCCAGCTCAGCTGATCCAGTGCCCCGTCCAGGTGGACGAGTACACTGTCCAGTGCCAGCAAGATCTGGGGGAGCTCATCATCATCCGCCTGCACAAGGAGCGCTACTCCTTCTTTCCCAAGGATCCCTGGTACTGCAACTACGTGCAGATCTCTGCACCCAATGGCAGCATCTACCACTTCCCCGCCTACCAGTGGATGGACGGCTATGAGACTCTGGCGCTCCGGGAGGCTACAGGCAAGCCCTCACCACCCCGCCCCATGCTTCTTTGCCCTCACTCTGGCCAGGCCTCTCCAGCTTGGTCACTCTGGGCACCCAGCAAGCTGTCCAGGTGCCAGCCCCACAGGAACTCCTGTCACTCTGATATAGTTATGCTCCATTGATGCTGCTGCCTGAGGGTCCCAGCTCAGGCCTGCGCTCTGGACGAATGGAGACACAGGAAGCATAGGCCTGCTCTCAGGACCCCAGGGCCTGGCTGCAGGCAGGCAGGCTTCTCCTGACCTCCACAGCCTCCTCTGCCTCCTGCAGAATGCCTGGCCACTCTAAAAAGATGCCTTAGCCCCCCAGGCACAGGCTCCAGGATGCCAATAGGATCACTCTCTATGCCACACAGCATGCCTTGCTACTGCAGGAAGAATCCCTGCACACTCTCACATATTGCGCACACACATACATAAGCCAGACACACGCAAATACCACACACATTTAGGCATGTGTGCACACACCACACATACATACACCATACTCTGGCAGCATTCTGTTACTACCGCAGGAGGCTTTGCTTCTGTAAGAGGAGGGCCCATTAGTCCAACTGCTGACGTGCTATTTCATCAAGTCATCAGTTCTGACTCTAAATAGGAGGTCTTGCATATTATTATGATGCCCTGGTTTTCTTATTGAACATTTTTATTGCTCCAAAGAATACCCTATTACTCCAATAGGACTCCTTATTTCTCTAACAGGACTCGCTGCTGCTCAAAGTCCCCCCACCCCCACCCATCCAATAAGGCCTCTGTGTGCTCCAGTAGGAGACCCTGTTACTCATACAGATGGTCTCAGGTTTCCAGGTTGCTCATCACACCTGTCACTTGTTTGCTCCCACAGAAGGACAGGCCCTAAGTGCCTGAGCTCAGGGGACTAGAAGCTTGTTCCCTTTGTTTTCCCCTGGCTTCCTCCCAGCTTCTTCTGGCCTCCCTCAAGGTGGATGGGAGTGGAGGAGAGAGCTGAGGAGGCTTGGGGCCTGGAGCTCTATCCTCTCTCAGTGGTCACCCCTCTGTGTCTCTCATTTCCCTGTGGCAAAGGCCTTTCTTTGGGGGCAAGGGAATGGTGCTTGAGCTGGCAAGGAGAGGTGGGACAGGAGAAGGCAAGACTGGGGAGGGTGGGGAGACCCAGAGAAGGGTCTCTATGGGGATGCAGAGCTTCTTTCCACTGTGGTAGGTCTTAGTAGCATGGAAGTGGGGACAGGCAGGGTGACACTAGGTGGCCAGGTAGAAATGGGGTTGGGTGGGGCAGCTGCCATGCAATACCAGGGCAAGGAGACTGAGTCACTTGCTGGGCCCTTGACAGAGCGAGACTCCCACCCTGGGGATGAAGCTGAGGTGGGTCTCTGGGTCACATGACTCCAGGGGCCACCATTCACCCAGAGCACAGGAGCAGAGCCAAGTGGAGGACGGGGAGGGTAGGAAAGGGGACCTTGAAGGAAAATGGTGGTACTGCAGCCATCAGTACTTGCCAACCTGGGACGACCAGGCGGAAGGTCAGAGAAATCCTGGATTTGGATTTCAGCTGGACATGTGGGCACATTTCCAAATTCTTCTAAGCCTTCTAAGCCTCAGTGTCCTCGTCATAAACTGGGCTAACAACAGACCTGTCTCAAAGGACTGATGTGAGAATCCAATGAGATAATCTCTGTAAGGAGTTGTGAAAAAGCTCAACAACTGTGGACTGCCTGGGTTCAAACCCCAGTTCACTGTTTTCTCTGTCTACTACTTTTTCTTGTAAAGTGAGCAAGACCAGATAGTCGCTTAGCTGAAACTAATGAGCCCAGAGGTGTTTTGAAAATCAGATTTTATTTTAATATTATTATTTTTTAAAGATTTATTTATTTTTGCTTACAAGCTGGGGTGCAAGCAAAAGGCATGAGGTGGCAAGAGGGTTCACCAGAGACAGAGTGGGTAGTAGAACAGGCAGAGCAATGGAAATACACTGCTGAGGGGACCAGCGGGCGAGGCAGGCGAGGTCTGCCACGCCATGTGGAAATCTCCCCACCGGGCGTCGAACTCACGTCGGGCGTCAAACTCACGTCGGGCGTCGAACTCACGTCGGGCGTTGAACTCATGTCGCCGCGATGCCGCGACGCCGCTTGCGACAGCTCCACAGCGCAGCTCTTAACTGCTGCACCACCAGCGAGGCCCGAAATTCAGACTTTATTTAGAAGGTGTATACACACATAACACACAGACACATACACACAACGGCTCGTTTGTAAACTGGCTTCCATACACAGAGGGCAAGGAAAGAAGGAAATAAGAGGCAGACCATTTCAGATTGGTAGGCAGTAGGTTTAATAAGAATGCAGACTTATGAAACTTATCTTGGGCAGCCTGGAGAGGAGTTTACCAATATGCCTGTCCATCAGAGTCTTGGGTTTATATAAAGACCTTAACTGGATTCAGTCACATGTACTATCCAGATGACAAGGACCATTCCAAGGACAGGGGAGAGGTGAGGAGCCCCAATTCCTGGGTCCAAGCTGTGGGTCGACCACTGGTCACATTACTTCTTCCAACAGAAACATGTGTGTGTGTGTCCGTGTGTGTGTTTGTATCTTTTCTGTATTTACTCACCATATATTATGTGCTATAGCTACTAGGGTACCCCCTAATGAAATATACTAATGTAGCAAAAACTATGAATAATTACACCAAATGAGTTAAATGAAGGTTCCACCTGGCCTCAAAATTTAAAGCAGGTTTACCTACAAACAAATTTTTACCTATCTTGTGAAAAAGCAAACTTAATGTTTATATCTTTTGGACTTTGGACTTGTGGAGGCTGGATTGCTTATAGTAATAAAGTAAAAAAGAGCTACTTGGCTCATAGAATTGTTCTTATGTGGAATAAATGATGAATATAATTCAAGTGTTTAGAAACTGCCCAGTACCTAGTAAGTACAAAATAATGTAGTTATTAATATTTAGGTGATTCTAGAAGAAGACTTCTTGCAGCACCAGCACCTAGCTTGAGGGGTAGAGTGAGAGAGGAATATGATCCATCGCTTTTTATGTGTGTTGTGGGGAGGAGACACACACCCCCTTTCCCAGGGTCAGCCTTCCCCCATTCTTAACCACAGGCCTGCAGAACTAACATGGGGAACAAATGCTGACTTCTGCTCCCTGGAGTGGGCAGGGGAAGGAATGGCTTCTTGGCCCTCACTAGGCGTGAGATCCTGAGCCGCCTCTTTGCTCTACCCACAGGAAAGACAGCAGCAGAGGACACACTCCCAATCCTACTGGAGCACCGACAGGAGGAGATCAGAGCCAAGCAGGATTTGTACCAGTGAGTGGAGAGTGGCAGGGCCTTCAGGTGGTCATGGAGTTGGTGATGGCTTTGCCTTCTGTGCCCTGCAGGGGTGCAGGGCCACCAGAGCCCACTATTTTGGCTTCTCTTTGCAGCTGGAGGGTCTTCGTTCCCGGCCTGCCCAACTATGTGCACATCCCCAGTTACCGCCCTCCTGTACGGAGAAACCCAAACCAGCCTGAGTAAGCACCTGGGGCTGCCCTGGGGCCTCTGTCATGGCTGACACCTGGACTCTGCCCCTTCCCCACCCCGGGGCTCCGGGTACCTGACCCCGGGCTTGCCTCGTTTCCCACAGGTGGAATGGCTATATTCCTGGATTCCCCATTCTCATCAACATTAAGGCCACCAAGTTCCTGAACTCAAATCTCCGCTTTTCCTTCATCAAGACAGCTTCCTTCTTTTTTCGCCTGGGACCCAAGTGAGTGTGTGTGCCAGGGCTCCTGTCTCTCAGCCTCTGCCTCACAGAGGCCTGTATGACAGCCCCAGGCTGAGACGGCCAGGAAAGCAGAGGGGCTGAAAGACAGGCCCAGAGAACCTAGGACGTGATGGAAGCTCAGCTGTAGACATAGAGAGACCCTGAGACCCAGCCCTGCTGCCAGCACAGCAGAACTTGGCAGCCTCTCTGACGACCCCCGCCCCCCACCCCCCAATCCCTTATGCTAGGGCATTCGTCTTCAAAGTTCGTGGCCTGTTGGACAGAAAACGGTCGTGGAAGAGACTGAAAGACATTAAGAAAATTTTCCCTATTACGAAAACTGTCATCTCTGGTAAGGGGTGGGGTACCCTGAATCCAACCGGGGCGGGGTGGTGGGGAGGGGCAGGGGGTCCCGGGTGATCTCTGACCGGAGGAACTCGAGACGCATGCAAGAGGCAGGCCGGGTTGGGCAGTCTGGGGGCGCAGCGGAGGCAGCAAGCCGCAGGTAGGTGCATGCGCCCTCTGGCGGCTCCTTGGGCAACGGCGCCCCGGCCCCCTCCGGTTGCTCTGCCCAGTGCTGGGGTCTTCGTTTTCACCCCAGTCCTCTGGGGTGGCCACTGTCATTCTCTCCCCCGGATCTCAGTTCCATGCCTCTCTATCTCTGAGGAGGGCCGGGTCGTGACGACCCCGTGCTATCCTCCCAGAGTACGTGGCCGAGCACTGGGCAGAGGATAGCTTTTTTGGGTACCAGTACCTCAATGGCATCAACCCAAGCCTGCTCCGCCGCTGCACGCAGATCCCAGACAAGTTCCCGGTCACAGATGACATGGTGGCCCCGTTCCTGGGAGAGGGAACGAGTCTGCAAGCAGAGTTAGAGGTGAGGCTTGCTCAGCCTCCCCGCCTGCTCCTGGGCATCCCCTCTCTGCCCACTTCCACCCACCTCCAGAGTCCCCCCTACCTGTATCCCAGTCTGTCCTCCCTCCTCGCTAACCCTTGGGAGGGGGGCGGGGGTTGGGGAGTGGGGGGTTGAAGGGGTTGGGAGGGTTGGGGGGGAGGGGTGGGGAATTTGTACCCTAGGCTGGGTCAAGGGTGCTCAGATTGGCGCTGCTCTGTCTACTTTTCACGGCTCTTCTCCAGAAAGGGAACATTTACCTGGCGGACTACCGCATCTTGGAGGGCATCCCCACCGTTGAGCTCAGCGGCCAGAAACAGCACCAATGCGCCCCCCTCTGCCTTCTGCACTTTGGCCGGGAGGGGAACATGATGCCCATTGCCATCCAGGTGCCAGGGGTGCGGGCCTGGGCTGCCGTGTGAGTGTGTGGCCGGTTCGTGAACCTCTGTGCATGGGTGTGAGCACCTATGTGAGTGTGGGGGCCAGTGTGCCCCTGGTGACCCATCGGTGCGTGTGTGGTTAGAGGCTCAGCCTGTGTGTGTGTATCTGAGCGTTATGTACCTGTGTGTCTACCTATTTGTGAGAGTTTATACCTGTATGAGCATCACATCTGTGTGTAAGCGCGTGTGTCTGTGTGTATGTCTCTGCTTATGTACATGCCTATTTGTGGGTGTCCAGTGGTGAGCTTGGTGCATGACCTTGTGTGACACACTGTGTGCCTGTATGCACAGACGTGAACTTGGGTGCCTGTGGGTGCACTTGTGTAAGCCCCTGCGTGTGGCGCGTGCACGCTGCGTGTATATTCAGTGGTCACTAGATGGGCATGTGCAGGAGATTCAGACTTGTCTCTTTGACTATTCACCCATCCACTCGCTAAATCAATACCTGCTGTAGCCAGGTCTCCTTTAGAAATACTGAATTACTCATACTTAGTCCGCTGCCTTGGGAGTCGGGTCTGGCAGGAAAGGGAACTGAAGTGCTTCCTTCCCGGCTGGATCATGTCCTCATTAGAAAAAGGCACCCCTCTGGGGATATCAGCCAAGCCCTGGTGCTCCTGGCTTGTTAGTGGAACAGTGTAGACTAGATTTCAGTGTTCCCTGCCCCCAGGGGGCTTTGGACCCTTGTGCAGTGCACAACCTGCACAGTTGAATGTGGTGAACTTGGAGTTGAACTAAGGAAGGATTCTTGAGGAGGCAGCTTGTGGACTGGTTCTCGAAGAATGAGTGGGAGCTGTGAGACAGAGAAAGGGGGACTGGGAGGAAACCATAGGCAGAGGGACCAGCCAGAGCAAAGGTGAGGTGGAGGGAAAGGCGCTGGTGTGCTCAGGAAGCCAGAGAGACCGGAGAGTAGGAGGTGGCATTTTTTGCCTCCTCAGATTCCCCTCTGCTTCCCTCCTGCAGCGGGGACCCTAGTATGCATGTGTTTCTGCACTCACTTACCCCTCTCTCCTCCCCCACATACAGCTCGGCCAGACCCCTGGACCCGACTGCCCGATCTTCCTGCCCAGCGATTCTGAGTGGGATTGGCTACTGGCCAAGACTTGGGTGCGCAACGCCGAGTTCTACTGCCACGAAGCCATCTCCCACCTGCTGGAGACCCACCTCATGGCTGAGGCCTTCTGCCTGGCCACGCTGAGGCAATTCCCCATGTGCCACCCCCTCTACAAGGTACGGGCATGGGCAAAGGGACAGCTGCAAAGCATCATTGCCTTCAGAAAGCCACCTGGTTCACTCAGTAGTCACAGGGGTTCCAGTTAGACTTGGGGAGGCAGCTAGGGACCCACAGGAGAGGGCTTGGAGTGGCACTTCCTAATGGAGGGGGTCCGATGTTGCAGAGATGGAGGTACTGAAGTCCTTTGGAGGGGTAGGTTCAATTTTCTCGTATTATCATTCTTGCTTCCTCCTATAGCTCCTCATCCCTCACACTCGATTCACCATCCAGATCAACAGCATTGGGCGAGCCCTCCTCCTCAATGAGGGGGGGCTCTCTGCCAGGGTAAGACTTCTGTCCCCAACTGTAGCAAAACATCTATTCTCCTTCTGGGCTTTGAAGTTAGACTAATAGCAAAACTTACCTTTCAGTCACGATGGGGCATGGAGGGAGGGGCTGGGCTAAAGTGGGCACTGGGTCTGGAAGGGCACCGACCGAGGCAGAGGCTGGATGTGCTGGCCAGATTGTGAGGACTCCTGGGGTGGGGCTGGAGGAGCACTCACTAGACTTTGTGTGAAGCGGGTGTGGTTCTCAGCGGGGGGGGGGGGACTTGCCAGGACTCTCTCAGCTCCAGGTTCTGCCTCCTCCCTAACAGGGCACGTCCCTGGGCCTGGCGGGCTTTGCTGAGGTGATGGTGCGGGCTCTGTCAGAGATCACCTACGACAGTCTCTACCTTCCCAATGACTTCATCGAGCGTGGGGTTCAGGACCTGCCGGGATATTATTACCGAGATGACTGCTTGGCAGTGTGGGACGCGCTGGAGAGGTGTGGGGCGTGCTGGAGAGGCCGCGCAGCAGTGGGTGGCATTCACGGTGGACACCCTGAGATGTTGGAGGGGTGTGGGAGCTTTTAAGGACCCGAGCCTGGGTATGGGGCCATCCAGGGGCTTGGTCTTGGGGACAGAGGATAAGGTCTGGGGTCTGTATGTCTGTCACACATGTGCTCACACTCTCGGTGGGCCGGGGGAGGCCCGATTGGTCCTTTCCTTGCTCTGGGTCCAATCTACCTCTGCTGGCCAGACCCCTGATGGGCTCTGAGCTGCCTGGACACCTCACTTGACCCTTGTTTGGGACCATTTCTGACCTTGCCAGGTCACCTTCGCCTGCCCTCCCTCACGGGACTTGCCAACCCACAGGCCTGAGGCTTCTCTGGGTATGCCGAGGTCAGCGCCTCCTAGGGGAGGTGGGAAAAGCATGGCTGAGGAGGGTCCAGACTGAGGCCCTGTCCTCTGGCCAGGTATGTGACGGAGATTATCACCTACTATTACCCATCTGACACAGCGGTGGAAGGCGACCCAGAATTGCAGTGCTGGGTACGGGAGATATTCAAGGAGTGCCTACTGGAGCGTGAGAGCTCAGGTGTGGACCCAGCAGGGACCCCAGGCTGTGGGGTAGACCTTCCGGGGGTATGGGAGCATGTCTCCTTGTGGGTTAAAGGAGCCAAATCATTGCCCTAGGATTTTTGACAGGGCCGTATCTGGTTCCTGGAGCAGCGGCATGTCGGAGAGGTTGGGAAAAAAGCGTGACAGGTCATTGGTTCCTGTTTGAACTCAGGGACCGTGGGTCACCGATGCAGAGACTTGGAGGGGTCCCAGTCCCCCATCCCTGAAATAAACCTTTGTGGACCAAGGAATGGGGCATGAGTAGGAAAGGGCAGAACATGCTGGAGACTGGGGAGCTGGTGGGCAGTTGGCAGGTTCCAGGTGAATGAGGGTGGGAGACCATCCACAGGACATGGGTACTCATTGAACAAACGTTCAGTGAGCACCTATGGTCTGGTTCTGGGAGGCAAAGGGGAATGAGACAGTGACGGTGCTGCCTGCAAGTCTCTGGGGTGGCCCACTCAGGTAAACAAGCAGTTACCCTATAGCAGGATTGGTGCAGTTTAGGGGGAAGTTAGAGGAGGGGCCAAGGGAACCTAGGGAGTCACCTAAACCACCTTGGGGTGGGGTGGAGTGTAGAGAGTGGGGTTGGGTAGCACAAACTAAGATCTAGCAGAGCTCTAGCATGACAGCTAACATCTGTACGTTGGGGAGGTTACCAGTGAGAAGCCAGAGGTGGCTGGGTGGAGCAGCATGTGGAAAGGTCACAAAACCAGAGTGAGCATAGTGATTCTGGGGGCTGCTTAAGGTCCAACAACTGGAGATTAAGGTGCGAGCCAGGCAGGCTCCAGGTGAGGCTAAGGTTGAAGGCTTGAGCAAGGATCATGGTGGAGCCTGGTTAAGGAGTTTGGAATTACTCTGAGCACCGCATGGGGCCACTGAGGAATTTGCAAAGGAGATCAAATTTGTGTGTTAGAATAGCAGGTAGCATCGGAAGATGGGAGATTGGGAAGCTGTTGTGGTGTCCAAGCGGGAGGTGACAGGGACCTGTCTCAGATGGTGGCTGTGGGGATGAAGAGAATTCCAGAACTAGTTGGCAGCTAGAAATGAGGACTTGGTGACTGATTTGGGTTTGGCAATGGGGGCTAGGTGGGAGTTGGGAGGGGCCAAGGGTGACTCCCAGGTCACCACCAGGAGGATCGTGTATGTCATTCCCTGAGCTGGGAGCCCCAAAGTAGGAGTGGAAAGAAGACATGTAGATGGGGGATTGTACTGAGTCAGGGCGGGAAAGCCAGGGTTCTTCTGAAGCCTCACCACCCCATCCCCACCCCAGACCTGGGAGGCCCCCATAAGAAAGTGGAGGAGAGATCTCCGGGCCCCCCTGGGGCAGGCGCCTGGAGCAGACCTGGAAGACAGTTGAGACCCCATCACTGAGGCCTGTGGTCTGGTTAGGGGCAGGGTAGGGTTGTGGTCATAAGAGGGCCAAGAAGACAGGATGAGGGCAGGGATATGGCAGCTTAGAATATAAGCAGGACAGGGTGAGCTGGACGTGGTCATGCCCTCTGCTGGCCAGTCAGAACCAGGTTACAAATGATGCTGCCAGGGCATTTACTCTTCCCCCTCCCCAGGCTTCCCCACGTGCTTGAGAACCGTTCCTGAGCTGATCCGATATGTCACCATTGTCATCTACACCTGCTCTGCCAAGCATGCAGCTGTCAACACAGGCCAGGTACTTGAGTGCCCCAAGCCTAAACCTAACCTTAGTCCCAACCCCAGTGTCCAGCCTAGTCTCAGCCATAATCCTTAGGCCAGTCTCCACGGGTCTCAATTCAAGTCCCAGCTTCAATCCCAACCTCAATTCAAACCCAAGAGACCCTGGGTACTCTCTGACCCGGAACCCCTCCACTACCCCACCTCCAGCTGGAGTTCACTTCTTGGATGCCCAACTTCCCATCATCCATGCGGAACCCACCTATGCAGTGCAAGGGGCTGACCACCCAGCAGGTCTTCATGGACACATTGCCGGATGTGAAGACTACGTGCATCATCCTGTTGGTGCTCTGGACCCTTAGCCGGGAGCCTGATGACAAGGTGCCCTGGGCCGTTGGGTGCAGGTGGGGTGGGGGAGCCCTAAGTAAGGGGCTGAGAGCTGAGGGGACAGGAGTGGGGGTGTCAAGGGCGGAAAGCAGGGACAGAGAGGCTGCTGAAGAGGACGAGTGGAGGTGGGGTGGGGGCCCGCTCTGTCCTACCTGCTGGGTTCTGTGTCTGCAGCGGCCCCTGGGCCACTTCCCCGACATCCACTTCGTGGAGGATGTCCCACGGAGGAGCATGGAGACCCTCCGCCAGCGCCTGACCCAGATCTCGCACAACATCCGCCAGCGCAACAAGTGCCTCCCCATCCCCTACTACTACTTGGACCCAGTGCTGATTGAGAACAGCATTTCTATCTAGGATGGCCCTTCCAACTGCCTCTTTTCCAAAAAAATCACTTCAAACACAAGCCCTGGAGTCGCGCAGCCTTTACTTGGGGTTCAGGTGTGGGCTGGGGCATCAGGCACACCACGTGCTTACACGGCAATGCTGTTGTCTGCGGTGGCCGGGTCCAGGTAGGTGTAGGCAGTGCCAGGCCCTGGTTCCGTTCCCGGATGACCCCTGAGATCTGGGCCAGGCAGCTCTGGAAGGTGGCAATGCTCTGCTGTGGGGCCTCCTCGGTGAAGTGCTCATCAGGGTAGGTGCCCAGAGGCCGCTGGGATTGGCAGGAGAGAAAGCTGGTACCTCACATCTGAAGATACTCCAGCCCCTTTTTCAACCCAATCGGATTCTAGCCCATCTAATAAGTTTCCTTACCTAGGCACCCCGATCATCCAAGGTCCCTAGTCTGCCAGAAAATTCACCCAAACCCACTTACCTAGGAATACAGACCCCAAGACCTATCCAACTTGAAA
This sequence comes from Scalopus aquaticus, assembly GCA_004024925.1. Classification (NCBI taxonomy): domain Eukaryota; kingdom Metazoa; phylum Chordata; class Mammalia; order Eulipotyphla; family Talpidae; genus Scalopus; species Scalopus aquaticus. The sequence goes on along the minus strand of PVIJ01004944.1, from coordinate 67,329 downwards.
CATAAGTTACCCATCCACCTAGGCTAAAGATCACCCTAAGCCCAGCCTACCAAAACCCCCACCCTACACACAACCAACCATGCTCATTTTGAAACCCAGACCACTCTAAGCTCCAGCTAATAGAACCACACGCCCAGCAGCCTCCATCACTCTGAGCATTATGCACCTGGGAGGCCCCCTCTTAAGTGCACCCTCCAAGTAACCCCAGGACCACTTCCTCTTCCTACCCCCTCACCTGGAACCTAAGACCTCCCACTCCCACCTGGACCTTGCTTACAGTGTCCTTCATGTCATTGCTGACACCCCAGAAGAGCACGATGGCGTGGCACGTGGCATTGACCTCAGGGAGTGAGGCCATCAGATCTTTGGTGGTGGGTGGGGGGAGCCGCATGGTGGTGGGAACATTGGGTATCCAGGCACTGAATTCAAACTGAGACCCCCCCACCAGACTCAGTCAGTACTGGGCTGCCAGTTTTACTGCAAGATCCATTCTCCCATAACCCAGCTTACCGCGCCCCATCCAGGCACTGGCTCACCTGGCCGCTGTTGACAGCAGCATGTTGGGCTGAGCAGTTGAAGATGATCATGGTCAGAAACTCAGTGAGGGCAGCGCAGCTGCCCAGGGCGGAAGGGACCCCTAAGGGGACAGGCAGTGAGAACAGTGTTGAAACGTTTGGAGCAGCTGCCCTGGGCAAATGGGGTCTAGCGGATGGGAGACAGGAGTGGTTCATTCACCTGAGCTCATGCGGCTTAGGAAACCCTCCTGGAAGATCTCCGTGACCCAGGCCTGGAGCTCTGAGTCTCTGCTCACTGCACTGTCATCCGGGTAGTAGATGCCAACAATGTCGGACACAAAGCTGGGAATCTAGGAGTAGTTGGTGACTAACAGTAAGAGCTTATGCTGCCCAGGGGCCTGAGTTGGAAGAGGCCCTGAGATCAGCTGTCTAAGGGAGGAAAATGAGGCCAGAGAAGGAGAAGGCCAACCACATTGAGTATGAAGTGTCAAGCTGAGTTTCAAACCTGAGGTTTGCAGCCCCAGGTAGGCCTGAGGGCCTGAGAGCCATAGTTGGTCTGCAGATGTGATTTGATCAGCTGCCAAGGGTCTTTTTTGTTTCTTTTTCAAGTTGAATCAATGGCCACCACTTAAGCGTTAGAAAATATGTTTAGATTTTGGAAAATCTAAAGACATGGCTATAGTCACAGTTGAATCACCATCATCCCATCACACAACACGAGTGCTCCATAGCCCCACTCCAGTCCTGACTGCTGCCTGCTGGCGCTAGGGCCGGAGGGAAGGGTTAGTCCCTCTGGGCTGGCTCTGGCAGATTGGGCTCACCTCTCCCCTCCCTGTTCCCAAAGGGCCCATGGAGCTGGGTCTGCCTCATTCATCAAGGCCTCTGCCTCCCTCCATGCTAGGGTCGCAAGAGGGTATGTGGAGCCATTGCTCCAGCTATGTTCATATGGGGAGCCCTTCAGGACTTCAAGAGGAGGTGTGGCCTGAGCTGGGCTTGAAGGGAAAACCCGGCAATATGGAGACTATGGGGTGAATGCTGCTAATCATGAATGCTCAGAAAACACTTCCCATTCATCTGAGGTTTGTTCTTAGGGTTTTACATTCAATCCTAGTAATAATAATAAGTAGGAGCTCTTACTGGCCCCATTTGCAGGTGAAGCAGACACAGAGAGATTAAGTGACCTTGCCCAAGGTCACACAGCTGGGAAAGAAGAGGAGGCAGGAAGGGGCTGTGAGACAGCAATGTGTTTGGGAAGGTGAGAGAAGTGAACAAACCAACAGAGATGTAGTCAGGGTGAGGCTTGGAACCCTCAGGCCCCAGGGGAGATTTACCTCTCTATGGCCGCCCAGATCTGGATTCCATCATCTCAGTAGTAATAGTGGGTGAGGTCCTGAACCTCTCGGTCAGCCAGCTGGTGGGGGAGGCAGAGGGAGCGGTAGGTGATAGCTTCCAGCCCCTTGGCGATCAGCTCCAGGCTGCCCACTCGTCCCAGCGATGTTGACTGTAATGAGCAGAGAGCCCTTTACTGCCAGGAGCTGGGCACTCAGGACCAAACCTCAGTCGCTCCAGTCTCCCTCTGCCGACTATGGGGATCCCAGGCCTCCCAAGGGCCTGACCTAGTCAATGAGCTTTCCTGGTGCAAAGAGCCCAGTGCGGGCCAGGATGTTGATGTGGAACGTGTAGTGGAAATGAGGAATGAGCATCTGGGGAGAACCAGAGTCAGAGGTTAGATGAGCAGCCCCAGATCCGCACCCCGCCATGGCCCCAGGCGCTGAGGGGAAGGCTCCTTCCTACCTTGAAGATGGGATGGCACAAGGGCAACTGCCTCAGCATGGAAAGAAAAAAGGTCTCCATCACAAAATGGGTGCAAAGCAGATGTGAGACCATCTCATGCACCAGGAACTCTGAGTGGTGCACCCAGGTCTTGGCCAGGAGCCAGTCCTCGGCTGCATCACTGGGTAGAAAGATGGGGCTGTCTGGACCCGGTGTCTGAGTGAGCTGGAGTTGGGAGAGCAGGAGGGGTAGGCATCAGGCAGAAACTGGCCGCAGAAAGTACAGACTATCACGGTGTTCACAGGGCCAAATCACATGGTCAATTCCTTTACTATTTGTGCGTGTCCCTGGGAAAGTGGCCGGCCTGTCTGTGATTGGGATTCCTCATCCGTAAAACGAAGTTGATGACAATAATTCCTTCTGGGTCTCCCTGGTGGTGCAACAGGTTAAGTGCAGCGCTGTGGAGCTGTCCGCAGCTGCAGCACAAGCCTGAGTTTGAGCCTGGCCAGGGAGATTCCCACATGACACAGCAGACCTCTCCTGCCTCGCCTGCTGCTCCGCTCAGCAGTGTATTTCGGTCGATCTGTCTGTTCTGTTCCCCACTCTGTTTCTGGTGAACCCTCTCACTGCCCCACACCTCTGGCCTGCACCCCAGCTTGTATGCATAAATAAATCAATCTTTAAAAAAATTCTAAAAAATTCTAAAAATTTCTAAAAAAATTCTAAAAACTCTTCTTTTAGGGGTTGTGAAGATTGAGTCAGTGCTGGTGAAATTACTTAGAACAGTGGCCTCACACAGTGAGAACCCTGAGTGTTTCCCATTGTGACCCCTTCTAGTACAAGGGGAGAAGAGAAGGAGTACTTGAGAAGTGAAGGAACCAGCCCCAGGCCATCCAGATCCCCAGCTGTGTGGGGCGGGAAGGGAGGGCGGGAAGCTGCCTCCCTGGAGGGGTTAAGAGCAACATCAAGTCGTCAAAAGTGCATCACTCAGTAGAGTGGGTTTAGTTTTTTTTTTGTTTTTTTTTTTTAAATTCATTTTTTATTTATACATGCAAGCTGGGGTACAGGCCAGAGGCGTGGGGCGGTGAGAGGGTTCACCAGAGACGGAGCGGGTAGCAGAACAGGCAGATCAGAAATACACTGCTGAGGGGAGCAGCGGGCGAGGCAGGAGAGGTCTGCCGCACCATGTGGGATTCTCCCCGGCCGGGCGTTGAACTCGCGTCGCCGCTGCCGACAGCTCCACAGCGCAGTGCTTAACCGCTGCGCCAGCGGGGAGGCCCAGTAGAGTGTGTTTTGAACCCCATGTCAAAGTGCGATTTATCTTTGACATCAAGTATCACCACCTTTCCATCAAGGCAGATAGCAGAGGAGACTAAGATGAAAAACTAGAGAAAAAAACAGACTAAGGAGGGGCTGGGAAGCAGCATTAGGAAAACCTTGATGGTTAGCATGGAACAGCAGCATCGGGAGGGGGCGACCTTCCAGCTATCCAGGGGGTGTGAGAGACTCTCCCGCCCACCCGCCCCCACACCACCCCCACCCTCCTTACTGACCTGGATGGCGAGGGGCAGCAGGGTCAGGGGGGCAGCCACGAACTGGGGCTGCCCGTTAATGATGCTGGTGCGGAGACCGGAGAGGATGGCGTGATCCACCAGGTACAGAGAGCCCCTCTAGGGGAGGGGAGGTGGAGGAGGAGGGCTGAGGGAGGGCACAACCTGGTTGTTCCAGGGCTAGGAGGAGGGAGGGGAGTTACCCTAAACCCAAAAGTATTTTACGAAAGGAATCTCATTCCCTGGCACCAGTTGGACATTCCAGCCCAGAGCCACCTCCACTTCCACCCCAAGTACTGGAGGTGCATGTGCTGTGGTCAGGCCCAGCTTCAGGGACAGAGAGAGAGAAGGGAGTCCTGCTGGAGGGCAGTGCTCAGGCTGCAGCAGGCACTTTCCCGGGCCTGGGGCACATCTCATCCTAGTAGTCCGCAGAGGGAGCGATCAGCCAACCATCACATCTTCGGTAACCACGACAAACAAGTTTCTGAGCTGTGTTTATCCTGCCAAATGCGCTGAGCCTTGCCAAGGAGCAGGAGACAGAATTCTCCACGCAGCCCTGCCCTCGCAGCCCTTGCCGGGGCAGAACGATGTCCCTGTGTGCAGCGATGAGCAGGAGACGCTGACTCAGAGGAGCTGAGCTGGCTGACAGAGGAGGCTCCGCAGAGAGGAGGCGATGAGGGGCAGCCAGGGCCCGGTGGAAGGGACATGGGCCCAGCAGGACTGGGAGCCTGGGCACTGGGAGGCGCAGGGACGGGCGGAAAAGGAGGCTGGGACCCTCTGCCCCTCTCCTCCAGCTCAGCCTGCAGACAGGTCCCGGGGCCCAGCACCGGGACCACCATGGCATCAGTGACAGGGAAGTTCTTTGGGAGGCAGTGACAGCGGCGGATGAGGACGGGGTTGAGGCCGTTCAGGAACTGGGAGGCAAAGAAGGTGTCCTCTCGCCAATGTTCCAGCACACACTCTGCAGAGGTGGGTGTGGGAGGGTCACCTTGGTCTCCAGGGTCCCAAGTCCCCTGCCTAGAGCACTGCACCATTCTGAGGGTTCAGACCTCCAGCTTCTCACCAAGGTCACTCCCTGATGCTCCCTTTCTCCTACCACAACTGGTTGGATGACTTACCCGATGAGTGGTTTCTCAGAAAACAGGGGATTAGAGGTTTTGGTTCTCCCAGAGGAGTCACTGACTCCCTCTGCCTCACCCATTTTTGAGAGGAAGTGTTGTGCACTAAGATGCATCTAGGATTCTAGTCAAATTTGTGAAAATCAGAAGACTGAGAAATGCTGGATACCAGAGGCCCTTCTTCCTAGTCTTTACCCTGGGGGGAGAGGGGCTCTAATTCCCTATTAAAACTCAACAGGCCAATGTCCTATTTTTTTTTTAAAGATTTATTTATTTATGCCTACAAGCTGGGGTACAGGCCAGAGGTGTGGGGCGGCAAGAGGGTTCACCAGAGACAGAGTGGGGAGCAGAACAGGCAGATCAATGGAAATACACTGCTCAGGGGAGCAGCGGGCAAGGCAGGGGAGGTCTGCCGCGCCATGTGGGAATATCCCCAGCCGGGCGTCGAACTCGCATCGCCACTGCTGACAGCTCCACAGCGCAGCGCTTAACCGCTGCGCCACCAGGGAGGCCCCCAATGTCCTATTTTTCTGCAATGTTGCCCTGAGACCATCTGGGTAATCTGTTAAACCAGAACAATCTTTCAAAAGTTTGTACCAGCTTAGGTCACGTTGGTGCTAGGTTTTGAATTGAGGTTCAACAAGTGTAGTCTGAGCCTAAGGCCAGAAAGTGCAGTTGAACTCACAGCGCCCCAGAAGGACAGGATAGTGCAGAGTGGAAACTCCTGAATTCTTCAATTTAGTTTGGTTTTCAGGTCTGTGGTGAGGATGAGGCCCCCATCCAAAAATCAGCAAAAAAGTCTTTCTGCTTTGGGTTTTTCTCCCCTAATTTACTGAGGCTATTAGTGGGACAGGTGTTTTCAGCTGGCCAGAACAACTCAGTGTTGAGGACTGAAGATATAGTTATGGAGTTAGAGGACAGTAAACAGGCCCCAAGGCCTTTACTTAATTTTACCAGCCTTAGGACTTGACTTGCTACAGGGCAGAGGTTGGAAGTGTCCAGAGGAGGCAGAAAAGGTGCCAGAAAATGGACAAAGAATTGGACTTGTTAGAAGTTACTTTCTTGCTGAAACCCTAGTGGATGAGAATGGTTCAGTGAACAGAGGCCTTAGCTCATCCCAAGGGAGGACATTTGGGTCTTCCTCCCTGATCCCTCAGTCTTGTCCAGAGGCCAGCCCTGCTGGCAGCCCTGGGTGACAGAAAGCGTGCCTTCTCTTCCCGGCCCCAGTGAGGCTCTATGAAGGACAAGGGGAGAGGGAACCACAGCAGTGCAAGAATCCCGTGAATCCCAGAAGTTCCAATTCTAGCTCTCTGGCTCTCAGTCCTACAAGGTGACCACTGTGCGCCCGCTGACCCTGTTCCAGCCTCCTGCTTCTCCTCACATCTCAAACCTGTCACGGGTGATTTGGGGAAGACGAAGGTACCTTTGATCTCATCCAGACTTCTCCAGGGCCGTTGACTGCCCAGCAGCCCCCTCAGCTTCAGGGCAACGCTCCTGCAGAAAGAAAGATCAAATAGCACCGACTGGGAGAGAAAGGAGCTGGGAGGGAGACATCAGGGGCAGTCAGGCTCACGGGGAGACGAGGCGAAATTCTTGGCTGATATCTTTGGTGACTGAATATCGAAGGTTGGGATCAAGCTGCTTGAGGTTTTCAGCATCTAGCCAGCGGGGTATCCCTGGGAAAAACTCACTCCACCTATAAAGGGCAGAGATGGAGATGGGAGGTGAAGAGGGCTGGGTCCCTAGGCCTGGTGGTGCAGGGAGGGCTTTGGGACTGGGAGTTCATGGGGGTGGTAGGGCTGTGCCAGAACTTGGGATTCCTTATAGTCCTGCTGTCCTTGGTCAAATATGAGACTTGGTTGACTTTAGTAAGCAGGAGCAAGGGAGCCCCTGTGTTGTCAGAGAACTAAAAAGTAGGAACTTCAGGGACCACCAAATTGCTCACCTGTATTTCTGTTGCCTCTCCTTAATCTCTGCCTGGCGCTGGGCACAGAGCAGAGGGTGGCTGTCCTGCCAGATGAGTTTGGCTGTGGGAGAGAAGGACTGAGGAGAGGTCTATCTCCAGTCCTCAGCATCCTAGCATATCCTATCCCCTCCTTACACCCGAGACATCTCTGGACTGGAATGTGGGTCAGCCATGGGACTCTTGGTCAGTTTTACCTCTTCTCCACTGGCATGGAGAAGACCCTGCCCACTACTCCTCTCATCCCACGCAAACCCTGCCTCAGCAGCCCCCTTCCATTCATTGATGCCAACACAACAGCTGAGGCTAGAGGGGGCCAAAGAGCAGAGATGGAGGGAAGAGAAAGGAGGGGTAAGAGCCAGCCCCCCACCCATGTTGGGTGCTGGTTGCCTACCTTCTCCCCCCTCTGCTTCACTATCCCATTCTTTTTCCATCAGCCCTTCCCACCATTCATTGCCCTCCCACATGCATTCCCATCTGATCCACTTGTCAGACCCACTTCTCCCTTCTCTTCCATTGATCCCTCCATTCAGTACCCCCACAACTGAATAAGCATGATTCCAAACATTCCTCCTCCTCCACCCCTAGTCCTGGGTCACCCTTAAATGTTATCTTTTCCTTTGCCTCCTCCTCCTTGAGTTTTGTGGCCGCAACAGCAAAGCACTACTGTCCCCCAAAACATCCTCTCCCAACCAGTTCCTCCTTCACCTGCCCCCTCCCGCCTTCGCTGCCCTCCAGCCACTGGTAGCAGGGGAAGCGGAGAGGGGTGCCCCGCGGGGGCGTCAGCTGAAACCAGCGGCAGAACCAGGCTTCCGGGGCTAAGGGACCCAGAGGGCGGGGCAGCTCAGGGGTCTCCTTATGCACGCACAGCAGCAGCACGGGGCCCACGTCCTGGGGGGCCGTCACCTCGAAGTCCTCCTCCTGAGGGCGGGGAATAGGAAGAGGGAGAAGACAGTGGAGTAGAGCGGAGTAGAAAGCGGAGGTTCGGGTCAGAGAGCACGGGTACTCACCGCGCCCCGACAGAAGTCTTTCCCGAAGTTGTTCAGCCTCAGGGCTGGGGTCTCTCCTTCTGGTCCCACCAGGCTCACTGACACTTTGTCCTAGGTTCCCGAACCCAGATAGGAGCCGGTGGCCACTCGCATCCTGTACTCCCCCATTGCCTGCTGTCGAGGGGATCCCCGAGCGCTGCAAAAGACCAGGCGGGGGAGGGCTGGCTGGGGGGCCCGGAGTCGCTGAGGCGCGGGGCAGGCGTTTCTGGAAGAGCCTTCTGCACCTGGCTCTGGCTCCCGTGACCTCTGCCTGGGAGAGGCTTCTCCAACCCCGCGCGAAGCCATCCTGCGTCCCCGTCAGCACCCCTCCCGAATCCTTCCTTTGGGAGCGCGGGTGGGAATCGGAGGGGTTCCCCGGATCCCTGCACAACCGAGAGTGGCGCGCGTTTTGGCCCAAGTCCTCGCCCCCAAGCCAGCAGCTCCTTTAATTGTAGTTTGCCTCCACCTCTCTGGACTTGCTTTTGGCTCGGAGGACACTCCGATCTCCTCCTCCAGATGACTCCGCTCCTCCTCCCCCACCCTACGCCGCCAGCTTCCCACCGGCCCCCACCTCAGTGCGGAGAGAGAACTGTGGGCTCCGAGTCTCTGTGTTGTTTCACACCTGGGGGGTGAGGGGGGGTTTGCAGACCAGGGGACATTTGGCAATGTTAGGGGATATCACAACGGGGAAAGGGTGGGGTGCTACTGCGTGTGTATAGGCAATGTTATAAAGGAATCTTAGCATAAGATTGCTGGGATAGGTATAAAACTAGTTCATGTAGAGGGCAATAAAATATATCCTTTGAGGGGTTTTGTTTTGATTTTACTGAGCAGAAATTGCATCTCTGCCAGTGACATGTGACATAAAGTTTGATAAACTGAGATCTTTATTAATAATAACAAAATCAAACAAAGTTGCATTCTTCTAGATAATTAAATGTCCTTAAATGTGTGACAGGCATCTGTCTTTTTGACTTTATCAGCTTTGATATTTTTTCTTAACAAGATTGTTCCCTGTAAGTGTACCAGGCTATCAAGTGTACCAAGCTGTTCTCTTATTCTATTCTCTCTTTATTCTCTTTATAGCTCTTTATTCTCCCTTCCTCCCTCTCTCTTTCTCCTCCTTTCCACTCTCTTCTTCCACCCCACCCCTTTATTCCTTATTGTACAATCCTACTCCCTTTCTCAAACAGGTGGTTATTTATATACTTCCAGACCTTTTTTTTTTTGACATTTGTATTGATTTACATCCTTACCTCTTTTTTTTTTTAACTACAAAAGAGATCATACCATGCTTTTGTCACTGTGTGACTTTTTTCTCCTAGCTTGCAATACATCATGGATATTTTTCCATGTCAGCATTTATAGACTGACTTTATTAGCAGATACAATATTTTTTATAGTAGGGCCATTTCCTAATTTAACATTTCCTTCCTGATGGGCATTTAAGCTTAAATTTTTTTTCTTATAAATAATAGTCACAGAACATCACTGTAAACATCTTTTTGTGCAAATATGGGGATTTTCAGTAGGAATGGTTTGTCAGGTTAAACTTTTTAAAATTAAAAAAAAATTCACAGTCTTGAAACTTTTATTGGTCCTGGGGAAAGGAGGCAGGCAGACCCTCACCCCCACCCCCCATTGCTGGCTGGGGGGCCACCAGCCTCACTGTTTCCTGGTGGGGTTGATGGGAAGCGTCACTCACTCCAGGGAGGCCAGGAAGGCCTTGAGCCTGGGTCAGGCGCTGAGGGCAACCTGTGGGCAGAGAGCAGGGCTAGTGAGTCCTGTCAGCATCAGTGCGGAGCCAGGACCTGGTGAATCAGCAGCAAGTTCAGCAGGTTATTGTGGGTGAAGAAGATGGTCCACGATGAAAGCCTGGCCTCTGGTTCTGGGACAGCAGGTTCTCAAGAGGCTTGAGGTGCTGGGCCAGTGTCTTTCACATGGTCCTCCTAGCTTGCTTGGTAGTTGGTAGATGCGGGTCGAATATTTGGAGTGGAGGCCCTCCATGCCATGTCTACCAGGGTCTCCTCAAGCTGGTCCTCCCTTACAGCCTGAGGGAGCAGCCCAGGTGTCAAAGAATGGTGTCCAGGGTGGGGTCTCTGTTCTGGAACTTGGGGGGCTGTCCACCCAGATAGGAGGCCTTGAGAGGGCCCTGTCACCAGGTCTCCATGGTTTCTACCTCCTCCTTCCAGCTCTGGCCCTGGTCATGCACTTGGCCTTACCGCGCCCTGGGATAGGGAAGTAGACAATTGTGTGAGGTGACACAGCTTTGGTGCAGAAGGCAGCAGTAGCAGAGTTTGACTTTTTTTTTTTTCTTAGTTGTTTAAGGTTTAAAAAATTTTTAGGTGTTTTTAATGTTTTTTGGGGGGTACCTCCAAATTGTTCTTCAAAGATACACTGTTATTGCTTCACACCCTTGACAGCTCCCCTAATAATCAGTGAGATTATCTTCCCCCCAACACATATATTTTGAAGACTAAAAACAACATGAAAAAAGCATTAATAAAATACCTGCCACCATCCCTTATATCCTCCTCATCTTTTCTACCCACCTCCACCCTCTTCACCTCTGGTAACCTCAATTTGGTTATCAATGTTTATTTTTATTTTGCCTTTCTGGTTCATTTGCTTTGTTTCTTTATATTACCCATATATGTAAAATCATCCAATATTTGTCTTTATCTTTCTGGCTGGCATCACTTTGCTTAATACCCTCAAATTCCTTCATGTTGCTGCAAGTGGCAAAATTTTGTCTTCACTTATCCCTAAATAGTATTCCATTATGTATATATACCAAATCTCCTTTATCCAATCACCTATTGGTGGGCATTTAGGTTGCTTCAATATCTCAGCAATTGTAAATAATGCTGTAATAAACCTGGTGGACTAGATAATTTTTCAAACTGATGGTTTTGTATTCTTCAGATAGATATACAGAAGTGGGATTGCTGGGCCTTATGGTATTTCTATTTTTAATTTTTCAGGAAAGGTCCATACCAATTTCCAAAATGGCTGTACTAGTGTATGAGGGTTTCTCTTTCTCTGCATCCTCACCAGGTGTTAAATATCTTTTTACATGTTCATTAGACACTTAGGTTTACTTTTGAATTGCATTGGTGAACTTCCTATTATATTCTTTGCCTTCTTTTCTGTTGGATTACTAATTTATAGTTCTTTAAGTATTTTGAAAATTTGCAAAAATAGTTGCTCCTACTGGTTACCTTCCTGAATTTTTTTTAAACATTTATTTATTTATTCATGCATACAAGCTGGGGTGCAGACCAGAGGTGTGGGGGTGGTGAGAGGATTCACCAGAGGCAGAGTGGAGAGCAGAACAGGCAGATTGAAGTACACTGCTGAGGGGAGCAGTGGGCGAGGCAGGAGAGGTCTGCTGCGCCATGTGGGAATCTCCCCGGCAGGGTATAGAACTCGTGCTGCAGTAGTTCTGGATACTTTCTAGTGCTGTGCTTAACCCGTTGTGACACGAGAGAGGCCCGCCTTCCTGAATTTTTATGTCTGCCTCCCCTGCCTCTGCATTGCCGCATCTGTGCTGATGTCTTAGAGTCTTGCATCTTTGTTTCCACCTCTTTTGCCTACACACACCTTTGTCCTCCTCCTTCTCTGGTGACTCATTTCATCCTGTCCTAGAACACTGGGCAGGTAGAATCAGGGGTAAGCTGCGCTTCTGCTCCACTTCTGGGACTTCCACCCCACATTCTTCCTCTTTTCTCTTTCCATGACTCCCTCATTCTCTACCTGAAAGACCTGGGACAGCGGAGGCAGGACTCATCGTTCTGAAGGCAGTGCCTGGGAGAATATCCAGCAATTCTTATAGCTGGGGTGCCCCAGGCTTCTAGTCCTTCCTGAGGACTATTTAATATTTAAGACCCTCCAGATACTCAGTGTCTTTCCCACAAACTCCTTTATAGCTTGAGTTAGCAGGAATTCTTTCCTGGTGTTTAATAGCTATGTATCTCTAAATCTTCTCAATAAAGAAGGAACCCGTGTTGGTTTACAATGCACTTTCTGAAATATTGTTCTTTTTATTTCCATGGTTGTATTTGCGCAGTTATGGAATATGCAGTACATTTTTGCCCACACTGTTTTATAAAATACAATGAAACTGAAAAAAAAAACCAAAAGCATGGATACCGCAATAAGAGACAGAGATGGGAAGTAGATGAATTGGGAGAATGTGTATGTGAAATTGGAATTCCATCATTGAGGGTCACATCTAGAAGTGATGATTAGTAGGATCATATTTTCTAGTTCTTTAGAAATAGAACCTGCTTTATAGTAGGCAGATCTATCTTTGGAGCAATTTTTCAAGCAAGAGAGTGCCCGGGCAGCAGGACCTTCTTCTCTGCCCTGCATCCAGTAACCCTCTCTCAGTGGGTTGTTCATTTTAAAATTAGGCCCATAAGCCAGCATCACCTTCTTGGGCAGTTGTTAGGCTGGCAACTCCATGGGCTGCCAGGCAGTCTGCAAGAGGGCTGCCCTTGTGTTGGGTCACCATTAGGTCCAATCAACTGGGGGGGGAGGGCTGCGAGTAGGGTCAGATGTTCCCCACATGGTATGGTAATGCAAAATGCAAAACAAAGCAGCCACAAACCCTTCAAGCAGGCTGTGGGTGTGCAGGCCCTTGGAGGCATGCAGTCTTTAAAAAGGCTATTCTTGGGGTTTCTTGTTTCTATGTGGGGGGTGAGTTACTTGGGACCTGATTGTCCCAGGAGACACACAGGAGGGCCTGGTGTTCTGGGGAGTCCTTTTCTTTGGGTGGTGGTTAGCGTAAAGCAGTGGGATCAAAGGGATGCCACTTGGGGCCCATTTCCCCTGGGGACTTAGATGGAGACGCTGTTCTCGATGAGGGGCAGGTCCAGGTAGACATAGGGCAGTGCCAGACCCTGTTCCGTTCCTGGATGTCTCTTGAGATCTGGGCCAGGCGGCTCTGGAAGGCAGCGACGCTTCGCTGCGGGGCCTCCTCTGTGAAGTGCTCATCTGGGTAGGTGCCCAGGGGCCGCTAGGAACCAACCATAAGGCAGGGGAAGGGGCTGCTGAGCAGCTGGGACCCCCTTAACCCGCTACCCTAAGGGTCCTGAAACAGCCTCCCACTGAGACTCACCCCTGCCTCCTCCCTCTAAATAGTGAAGATACTGGGGGTGGGGGGCGGTGAGGGTAATCCAGCTCTCCGTGGCAGATTGGGGGCTGGGCCAGGGAAGGTAAACAACACTCCCTCCCTTATTCCAGAGCTGGCCTGGCTTCCAGCGAGGCTCACACTCACTTGTTCTCCAGGCTCCTTGCTCAGCAACCAGAGGGCAATGATGACATCACACGTGGCGTTGACCGGAGGAAGGGTGGCTATGAAGCCCTCCGGACTTGCCCAGCCTTTGGAGGTGGGTGGCAGCAGCTGCATGGTTGGCGGCAAGTTAGGCATCAGGCACAGGAGCCAAACTGAAGGCCAGAGGGCAGAGTGAGACCTAGGACCTCGGCCCCGCCATGCTGCCACCCCGGTACTGACCCTCTCACCTGCCCTGCACTGACAGCAGAGTGCTTGGCTGAGCAGTTGAATATTACCATGGTGACATACCGTACCAGGGCTTCCCGAGTCTCCAGTGAGGAGGGCAAACCTGCAGGGGGAGTTGGGCTGGGCCAGGGCTACCAGGGTCCTGAGGGCCGTGCTGCAGAGGCTGAGGGTAGTGTCCAAGGGCTGAGGTGCCTCCTACCCAAGTTCTCCCGGCCGAGGAAGCCCTCAGAGAAGATCTCCCACACCCAAGCCTGGAGTTCGCAGTCGTCGCAGACAGACTCATCACTCGGATAGCTGATTATTTCGGAGACAAAGCTGCAAAGTGTATCAGGTTTAGTCCGAGCCTTCAACGCCGACACTCTCTGAAGAGCGCCCTGACCTGCTGTCATTAACATCCAACCCTTGTTGTTAGTCTCCTTGAGCCTTCCCTCTCCTTCCCAGTCTTCCTGCCCCCCCGCAAGCCTCCATTTCTCTGGGGATGGCCCCCTCACCACTCCACAGCACCCCAGATCTGCATCCCATCATCCCGGTAGTAGTAGCCTGATATGTCTTCAACTCCTCGGGCCCAGATATCCTCAGGAAGACACAGGCTAGAACAGGTCAGTTGTTCCATGTTCTTCTGTATTAGCTCAGAAAAACCTCCAATGCCAAGGCCTGTGGACTGGGAGATGGGACTCCTGAGGCCAAAGCCCTCGCCCCAGAAGCAGGTGGCAGGAATGGTGGGGTGCAGGGCCATTCCCACCCCAGGACCCAGATTCTTCAGACTGAAGAACCATGCCCCGAGCACCCTAAGGCAACTCTTACCCTGTCCACCACCTGCCCCGGGGCGACAAGCAGCTGGCGGGCGAGCGTGTTGATGTGCAAAGTGTACCGTGTGTGAGGGATCAGCAGCTAGACAGGCCGAAAGGGTAGAGCCAGGTGAGGCCCGGGCTCTCTGGCCACAGGCCTTCCTCCACAGAGGCACCAGGTCCTGTAAATCACTCATAGAAAGAGATGACAGGGATGAAAGGGACAGCCTGGGATGGGATCAGAGTTCCAGGCCCAGGGGCGGGGTCTGGGCACCACCAGCATCTTGTTCTGTGACAGCACATCTGTGACTTTCTTTCTCTGGGCACCTGTAAGCACTGTGAGCCCCCCAACTCTGGCATCTGTGATTTCCTAATCCCTGGACTGGCACAGTACCATGAAAACCCTGGCCTGTGGGTCTGACAATGTGGAACCATCCTCCAGAGCCCGCTCTGAGGGTCAGGCCCTGGTCAGAAAGAACAGACACAGTAGGACCTGCATTCAGGACCCAGGAGACAAAGCAACATGGAGACTGAGCATCCTTGGGCCCCTCATGGGGCAAGTCCTGCCCTTCACAGAAGAGGTGTCTCAGGTCCCTGGAGGAGATGAATCTGGGTCATCTGGAGGCTTACCAGAGCCCAGGAGACTCTCAGAGCCCACCTTTAGGACACAGGTCTCCCTCCCAGGCTCCCTGCCCCGCAGCTCTCCTTAGAAAACTGATCTTTCAAAGCCTCGTTCACTCTTTGGCCTCTGCCAGCCCCAGGCCTCCCCTTTTCTAGAAGTTGGGCTTCTGTGATGGCTACTGGCTGTTGGCCTGAACTGTCCTAACAAGGAAGTCTTTCTAGGGCGCACGCAGTCCCTCCTTTGTCCCAGTTGCCATTGACCTCACTCCAGCCCAAGAAAGCAAGTTCCCCAGAGAGCAGTGCACCCCAGCCTGGAAGAATAGGACCATGTGGGGCTTAGAAGAGTCTCCGTGCACAGCAAGCAAGGGCACAGTGACCTGTAAGCTGGGGGCACAGCCTAGGCTGCCTGGCTGCCTGGCCACTGACCTTGAAGAGTGGGTGGCAGCGGGGCAGCTGGGGCAGGGTGGCCAGGGTGAAGGCCTCAGGCAGCAGGTGCTCGTGCAACAGGTGTGTGACGGCCTCATGGACGGAGAACTCAGCACTGCAAACCCAGGTCTTGGCCAGTAGCCAGTCCCACTGGTTGTCGCTGGGCAGGAAGATGGGGCTGTTGGGCCCAGGGTTCTGGTTGAGCTACAGGAGAGGCCAGTGGAGAGAGGAGGCCAGGAGTGTTTATCAACCACTGAGTGAAGACCCTCCCCTCCCTGCCTTGCCCCCTGCCCAGCTGCTGACCTTGATGGCGAGGGGCAGCAGGGGCCTACATCCTGGGCGCTGGTATAGAAGGGTCATTGGGGCTGCAGAGAACTGAGGCCTCCCATTGACAGCATTAGGACGGATGCCGGAGAGGATGCCGTGATCCACCAGGAACAGGGAGCCCATCTGAGGGAGAGAGGAGAGTTGGGGCTCCTGCCTGGTTTTCTAAGGGCTGGAGGTAGGGGGTAGGGGTGAGAAGGGAGAGGATTCAGGGCTGAGAGAGGAGTGTGCACAGGAAAGGGTATTCTTTGCAGGTAGTACACAGTAGGCCCTCAACAAATGTGAGTGCCGCCTCTCTCCAACAGGGGATGGGTCTGAGGGCATCGACATGGGGTGTGCAGAGCCTGGGCCTCTGCCCCTCACCTCCAGCTCAGCCTGCAGACAGGTCCTGGGGCCCAGCACCGGGGCCACCATGGCATCAGTGACAGGGAAGTTCTTTGGGAGGCAGTGACAGCGGCGGATGAGGACGGGGTTGAGGCCGTTCAGGAACTGGGAGGCAAAGAAGGCATCTTCTTGCCAGTGCTCAGACACGTACTCTGCAGGGACGTAGGGGAGATGGACCTGGGTCACCCCGACCCCAGAGATCTCCTGAGCTTCATGGAGGAATTCCTCCTGGGTCCATCCTGCTCTCCCTTGTCTTCTCACTCTCACCTTTCTCAGGGTGACCTGTTCTCACCCTTTGGTTTCAGTCACTGCCCATTCACCAAATAGCTAATCTTTGTCCTCAGGGTACTCATTCCAGCATCTACCTGCCACCCCCAACCCTGTAGCCACACTCAGGGCTCCTCTTCCAGCCCAGATCCCTCCTATTGCTTAGCACCCCAAGGAATAGCAACTCCTCCAACTGGTTACCTGGGGACCTCTCTTGGCAGCTCCCTCCTGCTCCTGTTCCCATCAAGACCCATTGGCTGTTCATCCAGAGTAGCTCTTGGGCCACATGTCTATGCCATCTCGGTTGTCACTGCCTTGCTGAGGTCACCATCCTTTGCTGATTACATCAGGAGCCTTGTAACTGGTCCTCCTGCTTCCACTCTTGTCCCCTAACACCTTCTCCACACACAAAGAACACTTCTAGCCACACTACTCCCTTGCTGGCGGTGCAAGCTTCTCATTGCCCTTAAAAATGGCCCACATTCCTGCATGATCTGGGTTCCCCACAGCTCCCCAGCTTTGTCTCTTATACCTTCCCTGCTTGGGGCCACATCAGCATTCTCTCCCCTAAAAGGTCTTGAGCCTTCTATCTCCAGGACCTCATAGACACTGTGTCCTGAACCTGAACTTCTCTCTAGCCCCAGGCCCTGTTATTGGCACTACTAACACCTGCGAAACTTTGAGGTCTCAGCATGGATGACACCTCCTTGGAAGAGCTTTCCAGGACCTCCTCCAGCTACACACTCACAGGAACTGATGACCAGTTATCACAAATGAAACTCATTCACTGGTTTGGGCCTAATGTTCACTGTGAACCCTCTGGGGGCAAGGGCTGTGTCTACAGCCACTAACCCAGTGTCTGATGTGTAACAGCCCAACAAAGGCATTAGAAGGTCAGGGGGGTCCCAGTCAATAACCTCTTCTTTATCTGTGGAGAAAAATAAGATCTAGAGAGGGATGGGGACCTGCCAAAGGTCACATAGTGAATTGGTGCCTGGTTTTCTGAGACTCCTGCCAGTATGAGAGCTGAGTCCTAGCAAACAGGTCAGGAGCCCCAGACCAAGCTCCTCACCGGCAGCTGGGGTCTTCCGGAAATTGAACTCTTCTCATCTCCTTCAGACTCTTCCAGGGGCCCTTGCAGTCCAGCAGCCCCTTAATTTTCGGCTCTGCAAAACTGCCAGAGGATGTGAAATGTGGGGAAGAGACAGGCTCTGGAAGACTGTCCCCTACCAGCTAGCCGTATCCCTCCCGGGCTCTTTAACCAGCCTCCAGGCCTGAGGTAGTCACTGGCTTTGAGGTAGCCATTGCCCATGAGAATGGGTGGTGGGCAGAAGCCATGTCTTGGGTAGAACCATGTGACCCACATCCCTCATGAATGGGGAGTTAACTAGGGGAGGGAAGAAGGCAGGGGTCCGGGGTCATCTGAGGCCCAGGGGCAGGACAGGGGGTCCTCACGCAGAGCCGCCTTTTAGATAGAAGTTGGTGTTCTCAGTTAAAGAGTATTTGATGTTGATGTCGAGGTGCTTCATGGTATCCTCGTTCAGGCAGTGAGGCCAGCCGGGGATGTAGGTCTTCCAGCTAGAAGAAGGAGCAGGAAGGTGATTAACAAGACACCTTGGGATGTCTCTGGACTAGAGAAGAGGGAGTGGCAGGCCCTTAGGGAGCCTGTCAGAGCCAACCCCTTTCTATGAATCAGGGCCTTCCTGAAATCTGCCTTTCCCACCACACACATGTTGGTATTGGGAGCTGCCATGTTCCCACAGAGAGATTTCTCCCTTGGTCATAGATGATTCATCAGGATTGGGCCCCAGAACAGAGCTGGGTTACTCAGAGAGGTGGTCTCCCAGGATCTCTGGATTATAACCTGTAGACATAGGAACTGTGAGCTCTGGCCACTGGCCGTTTGTCACTGTGTGGACTGGGAACCAAAGAAAACTCTTATGGAGAGAGAGAGAATGGGTGAGAGAAGGGGGGCCGGAAGAGGAGAGAGAGATATTAAGAGAGAGAGAGAGGTGTAAAGTAGGAGAAGCATCTGGGGTCCCAGAGACAGGGGGAGTCTCCTTGGTTTCTGGCCTGTGAGATCTGGCAACACTTAGGGCCCTCACTTTAGTGAGCACCTCTGTGTTCTGCTGACACATTCCCGTTTTTCTTCTGCTAGTTGGAGTTGGCTTTGTTCTTTCAACCACAAACTTCCTGACTAACACAGATAAGTCTCACAGAGGGGAGGTTGTTCAGAAGCAGGGAGTGCATAAAGGTTTCATTTGCCTTTAGCAGGTATCCCGTGGAGAAGCATTTCAGCCTCCATAGCTTGGGGGAGCAATTTGCTCACCCTCAAACCATGTCATCCCTAAGTTCCATTTTCAAGCAGTCAACACAGCCTGACCTTTGGGTGATTAGTAAAGTCATACCCCTGAAAAGCTGAGGACCTCCAGCTAGTCCTCTCATTCATTCATTTATTCAATCTATGACTCGGGTTCAAACTATAAACTTCAAAAAAAGAGTTTGTAATTTATGTACACTGCCACCAGGTGGTGGCCAACAAAAGATCTACCTAAGGATCCTGGTAAAATACAGATTCTGATTGAGTAGGTCCTGAGTGGGTAGGTCCCAAGGGTCTGCAAGGCAAACTCTTAGGTGATACTGATGCTATGGATCTGAGCCAGAGCAGAGGGAACAGAGAGACATTGTGAACAATAAAAGTATGTATTTGTGCAGAGTTTGGCAGTTGACTAGTCTCATTCTTAAGCATTTAAATAAAATTGGTATTCTTCATTTTTATTGCAAAGGAAAATAAGGATCAAAAATGTGAAATGGCTTGCCTAAGATTTCATAGTTCCTATGGTAGGATTTAGACTGGTTCTGGTCTCCTGAGTCCTATGTCTTAGTTTTGGAAGAACGGGAAGGAAAGGAAAGACGGGAAAGCCACTCCATGGATACAGTGGACCTCTATGTCTGTTCCCTCACTTGAGACTGTTGCTGGCAGATTTGGAGCAATGGTTTTCTGGGGGATGTATCTCATGATGTAAGTAGAATCACCAGGACCCAATATGGTCCTTGGTTTCCTGCCTTAGGAATCTTCTCCAGTGACCCCAGTTCCTCTACCCTCTGCCTGCTGCCAAGGTGGTCTCTAGGCACCCCCTCCCTGCTACCCTCTAACAACACTGACTCCAGAGTAGAGGCATGGCCCCCCACCCCCACCTCTTGCTCACCCTGGAGGATGAGTTTCCTGGGGTTTAGGGTGGTATATTTCTGGTTCCACTCATATTTCCAGGAACTGACATATGACAAATTCCAGGGCAAAAAAGACATCAAGGGAGAGGCATTTTAGAGCAGTGGTTTTCACACTTTAGTCTTGTGGAAAGCTTGTTAAACAATATTGCAGTCTCCCCAATAAGTAATTCAACAGGTCTGTGGGAGCTGAGATTTTGCATTTCTAACAAGTTCCTGGGCGGTGCTTATGCTGTGATTAAAGAGATGAGGCTGGGACCTTCGTGTCATCGGGAGCAGCCCCTCAAGATGCCCCTCATCCTGTGGGCAACCCGCACTCCCTCTCACCGGTATATCTCCTGCCTGACCTTCGGCTCCTCCTTGCGCTGTTGCTGGAGGATGGGGTGGTGGTCGTCCCCGGGGACCTTCCCTGTGAGAAGAAAGGTGTGGGTAGGCAGGGCAAAGAAGGCCCCAGACCTTTGGCTCCAGCTTCTCTCCTTGGCACTGCAGCCACCCCTACTTTGTCCTCCCCCAAAAGTTGTTCTCCCACCTTGGGCAACCAGCCTCCCTCCTCCGCCTTCCACACCGGCTCATCACTCTTCTTGCCCTTTCCCCCAATACACCAGCTCCCTGCTCGCCCACGTTGGCCCCAGCCCGACCTCCCTTCACCTGCCCCCTCCCGCAGCACCAGGCCCTCGCTGCCCTCCAGCCACTGGTAGCAGGGGAAGCGGAGAGGGGTGCCCCGCGGCGGCGTGAGCTGGAACCAGCAGCAGAACCAGGCGTCCGGGGCCAAGGGCCAGAGCGGGCGGAACAACGCCGGGGGGCGTCTTGTGCACGCGCAGCAGCAGCACGGAGCCCACATCCTGGGGGGACGTCACCTCGAAGTCCTCCTCCTGGTGGTGTGGGGGTTAGGTTTCTCATCTGGGAGGAGCACCCCTCCGCCACCCACCTCGTCCTCCACCGGTCCTCCCGTCTCCCTGCACTTACAGCGCACGCTGTGAACTCTTTGCCGAAACGGTCCAGGGGCAGAGGGGGGGGTCTCTCCCCGCATCCCCACGATGCTGATAGATATTCTGTCCCACGTCCCAGCCCCGAAGGCCTCCCCAGGGGATACCCTCACCCTGAACTCAGCCATGGTGTCAGCCCGAATCTGGTTCTCTGCTGCTGGGACTGCAGCTGAGCCGCGAGGCTCACCCGGGGACACGCCCCACCCCACCCTGCCCGGTGCGCGGCACCCAGGACCGGTTGTGGTCTCCGACACCGCGGCCCATGGACCCCACGCGGGACCAGCGGTCGAGAGACTGAAAGGGAGGGACACAGGTGGGGGCTCGGCGGTGCCTGGAACTTGGGACAGCGCCTCCTGCGGCTGGGGAAACCCGACCTTTCAGTGCTCGTGGCGGGGCCAGAGAGCTAGATAAGTGGGGGCAAAGATACGTTTGTGCCCTGGCCCTTCCCCCTCGCCCCCACGCCGTTTGTTTGCCTTCTTAGCCTTTAAAAACCTGTTCAGCTACCAATCAACAAAAATCATATGCAGGACCAATTCCCCAATTCCTACAACTCTTCTTAGCCTACATTCGTTATTTTATTTCATTCAATAATATTGAGAGTCAATTTTGTGTCAGGTGCTGTGTCAGACTAGGCAAAACCCAGTCTTTGCCCTATTTTTTTTTTAAATACTCCCCTCCTTTTTTTTTTCCATACTCCCCTCCCCAGTCTTTGCCCTCATGACAGTTAAAAATCAAAGGTGAGAGAAAATAGCTAAGTAAACAAGACAGGAATGTAATGGAGAGGAGAGAGATGTGACGGGGGAGGGAGGGAAGTATGGATTTTGACTTTGGAGGAATAACAGATTTGGGAGTTTCTGTCTGGAACTGCCCATTAGACATCTTGGTGAAGAAAATACAACTGGGCTTGGAGCTCAGGGTTGGAGAGTGTGAACCTGGAGCCAAGGCGTGTGTAAGCCAGGCTGAGATCACTAAGCAGAGAATGCAGAACAGAGAGAAGAGAGAGCAAGCTGCGCCCCGAGGTTCTCTGATGTTTGGCATCACACAAGGGGCAGATCCAGAGAAAAGCATGCAATGAGGTATGAGGAGAACCCAGAGAGGGTGTTTCATGAAAGGCAAGAAGAGATTGGCCAAATATATCACATGCTGCTAAGAGGCTGGTACGAAGAAACAGACATGATCACTGGATCTGTCAACAAGAGAGCGTTAAGTGCATGCCACTGGCCGATGACTATGATTGAGGGTATCAACCCAGTTCTGCACAGCGGAACGAGCACGCAGCCAAATCCCACCTCAGTGCCTGGTGGGATGACCAGCGCAGTTTCAATGGTGTGATGGAGGTGGGGGAGAAGATTGGGTGAGTGCCACTAGGAATAGAATTTCAGCTAAACATACACATATGCCTTTATTCCTACACTCCTGAAACCCCACACCACATTTTAGGTGTAAACCGCCAATGTTTATAAAAATGACTATGGAAATGTCAGTGACTGATCAACAAACAAGAGAAAGGTAAGAATACCAGAAGTTGGTCAATTCCTACCTCAAAACCTCCAAAAGTCTTAGGGATTGGGAGACAGATGCTCTGAGAGTAGTATTCAGGTGAAAACAGATTTTATCAGACGCAATCAGAGTCAGCAGCATGGTGACCATAAATTCCCTGTCCTTGCCCTGTTCATCCTTGCTCTACCTCTATTTATCTTTTCTTACAGACAAAACCAGAAGCCAGGCAAAACTGGCTGAAACCATGATGGAGGTAGAAGACAAAGGTTAAGCCACAACCTCATTATCATAGTAAAATGTATGCCTGCCAGTCAAGATTAAACTTGGAAGGAAGGCCCCCCGGGTGGCACAAGAGGTTAAATTTCAGCCTATGAAACTATCCAGAGCCACTGCAGCATGAGTTTGATCTCAGGCCATGGAGATTCCCACATGGTGCAGCGGACCTCTCTTGTCTTGCCTGCTGCTCCCCTCAGCAGTGTATTTCAGTAGATCCGCCTGTTCTGCTCCACACTCTGTCTCTGGTGAATTCTCTCATGCCTACACTCCAGTTCTTGTATGCATAAATGAATAAATATTTTTTAAAAACTTGGAAGGCAAGGGGTTGTGAATGCAGTTCCTGGGAAATCCTGCCTATTCTCTGAAATCCTTCTGATGCAGACCCTTTAGACTCTCCCCTCCCTTAGTACTCCCCCATATAAGTGCCTGTGTCTCCCCACTTAGTGGAGTCAGGCTTTGTGACAGAGGCTGACTGCTGTCAGCATCTGATTAAGTCTGTTCCCTTCCACCAAATCTTGTCTCTCAAGTTTTGTTTTGTTTTGTTTTATTTTTAAGATTTATTTATTTATACATACAAGCTTGGGTGTAGGCCAGAGGTATGGAGTGGTAAGAGGATTCACCAGAGACAGAGTGGGGAGCAGAACAACTGAAGTACACTGCTGAGGGGAGCAGAGGACGAGGAAGAAGAGGTCTGCTGTGCCATGTGGGAATCTCCCCAGCAGGGTATCAAACTCTGACTGCAGTGGCTCTGGATAGCTTCATAGTACTGTGCTTAACCCATTGAACCACCAGGGAGGCCCTCAAGTTTTGGTTTTTAAGCAACAAGCCAGACCCCAAAACATCCAGTAACATTAACACTAATCTTCCTCCCAGATATTCTCCTGTACCTCAGACAACCCGCAGAAGACCTTTTCTCAACCTAACAGATAATGGGAGATTTAATTTCCAGAAAAATTGGTTTGGAGAGAATCTTGGTGTGGGGACACCAATCAGAGTTGAGGGTAGGACACCAAATTTAAAATCCGAGGAGTAAAAAAAAAAAAAATCCAAGCATGATGTGAGAGAATACACACAGAACAGCAAGGCCCAAGCCTCCTTCCCTAGATGTCCTCCCTTTTAAAGATAAAGCTTTAAACAAATAATACAGAAATCTCAAACAATTATTCATCTCTCAGAGATTAGTCTCTCAGAGGCAGGTTAAATTAAATAATGGATTAAAGTAAAGATTATTTTTGGCAAATGATCTTACCAGTTTAATTGTGCATAAGGCCAAAATTCTGCCATCCCCCACCCAAAACATAAATCTAGTGAGAGGTTTATTTCATAGGAAGGGCTCTAAAGGTTGGGCGGAGGTAGCTTTATGATGTTTGTATTTGAACATCTCTCTGTAGTGTTCTTTTCTGGGAGGACCTGTTCCCCTTGTCTCTTTCCAATGGAGAAGGCAGAAGTACCTTTGTTTCTCTCAGTAAACACCCTAACTGAATTTCCGGTTTATTCCCCTAACCTCCCATTTAAGATGGGTTCTGAAACCATGGCTGCGAGTCACTCAGTCATGCTGGATCTCTCTTGTACACTGGGAGGGATACATGGTATTATTAATCCTCTCTATGATTTTTCACTCTTGCAGCTTTGTGTGGTGCTTGTTTAATTATTCACCAACCTAGAAGAACCCAGAGTAGTATGGGATGATTTCCTTTGCACCCCTACAATTGAATTGGGAATTATGCCTCAAGGAGAAACTAAAGCTACAATTGGTAACTCCATTTTGAATCTGTTCCTTTTATCACTATTTAAGTAGTTTCCCAAACCTCTTATGAAAAATTTGGGCTTTGCTGATATTGGTAATTCATTGAAAATCTAAAATTGCTGAGCTTTCTGATTTACTTTCAGCCCCTTATTGCAAGGGAACTAAATAATGTCTATAAGTAAAATATGTCTTTGTCACCTAAAAGTTTTTTGAGGCACGTTTTTTAGAACTTATGAAAAGTTACTTGTAAGTCTTCAAATCTAAAGTGATGTTAGTATAACATACTTCCACAATCGCACAATCTAGAAATAGAAAATTAAGATGGAATGACACCCCATGAAGTAAAGTAAGATGTATGTGTTCGAAGGGGGAAAGAATATATAGGGAAGGATATGTTTTTCTGAAGTTCTAAGAAAGACTTAGTCTCAAGATGAAAGTGGTTATTTAAAATGGAATGATGGAAGAGATGGGAAAGCCAGAGAATGTGTAAAACAATTAAGAGGGAGAGAGATCTTAGAAACAAACTTTATGTGTCAAGCTAGACAAAATCAAATGCCTCGTTATAAGGATTTTTAGAATTAAGCTTTAATATCAGTCGTGTAGTTATGTGAAATCAAACTAATTTCTGTCAACTATTACAGGGACTCAAGAATTTATAAACTACTTTTACTAACCTTTACTAACAGATTGAAGACTGCTTAGGTGATCTGAAGACCTTGTGTTCTTTTACCCTCAGATTTGATTAACTAAGAGAACTATCTAGTTCTGTCAGCATTACTGAGCCTTGCCAGAGAAATAGATTTGATCTTAAAATCTTTAAATGTTACTCTGGATAATTAGGTATTGTTTTATAAAAATCCATGTGACAAACCCTGGAAATCAGAATTCTAAAATAATGGTCTTTGATTGATTTTTTTTTTTAATGGGAGGTCTTGGAAGGACTCCCATTTAAAAGATACCTCAAAAATTTGTCCTTGTGCCTGGATGTAAGACCTGAAACCATAAAATGTATAGAAGAAAATATAGGCAAAACTCTGCACAACATACATCTCAGCAAAATCTTGAAAGACACATCCTCAAAGCGAAGGAAGTGAAAGACAAGATAAACAGATGGGATTACATCAAAATAAAAAGCTTCTGTACAGCAAAAGAGACATTAACCAAAACTAACTAACCCTACCAACTGGGAAAAGATTTTTGCACACAATACATCTGATAAAGGACTGATAACAAAAATTTATAAGGAACTCACACAACTCAACAAAAACAAAGCCAATAACCCAGTCAAAAAATGGGCAGAAGAGCTCAAAAGGCACTTCTCCAAAGAAGAAAAGCAAATGGCCAACAGATACATGAAAAAATGCTCTACATCACTTATAATCAAGGAAATGCAAATCAAACCACTATGAGATACCACCTCACACCTGAGAGGATGGCACACATTAAAATACAGGCAACAACAAATGCTGGAAAGGATGTGGAGAAAAAGGAACTCTTCTACACTGCTGGTGGGAATGTGAACTGGTCCAACCACTATGGAAAGCTGTATGGCTATTCCTCAAACTGCTAAACATGGAGCTCCCATAAGACCCAGCAATACCACTTTTGGGAATTTACCCAAAGGACACAAAAACACTAATCCGAAAGGATACATGCACCCGTATGTTTATTGCGGCACTGTTCACAATAGCAAAGGTATGGAAGCAACCCAGATGTCCAAAAATAGATGATTGGATCAAGAAGATGTGGTACATATACACAATGGAATACTATTCAGCATTCAAAGAAGATAAACACATGCAATTTGCAGCAACATGGATGGAATTAGAGGGAATCATACTCGGCGAAATAAGCCAGAAAGAAAGAGAAAAATATCGAATGGTTTCACTTATGACAAGACTATAAGGAAACCAAATAGGAGAGAGACACTCAGCAAGGGGGGGGGGCGGTAGGGGGGGAGAGAGGGTAAGGGCACAAAATAGAGTAGAAAAGGACACAAGGGACCACGGAGATGGATCACGGGTGAATTGGTGGTGGGTTACCCAGGGGGAATACAAAATGTAAAAGATATAAATAACAATAAAAATATATATATTAAAAAAAAGAAGAAAGAAATCCTTGAACTTTGAAAAAAAAACCCTTATACATTGTGTCATAATCCAATCTTAAATTGTGGTCATTTTAAAATATTTTGCCATTTACAGAAACTATTTTTTATACAAGAAAAGGACTCTAACAAATACTCTAGAAATACAGGTTTGTCATGGAACTGAGAAAAAATTAGAAAGCTTATGAAAAAATAGGACTCCTAAAAATTACTAACTGAGGTCAAGCCTGAACCAGGTATGTGACTGCTACTTGAGAAGCCACAGCACTACATTCCTCAGGGCTGTGATGATGGGTTGCCTAATGCTTAATGAAATACTTATGTTCCTTCCAAGGATGTTGATAATATCCATGGCTGAGTAGTTTTAATTGACAACACAGACGAGAAGCTACTCCAGAAATATTATCAATAGTCTTGTGTTCAACTACCCCTAGAAGACCTGGCACCCCTCGGGCTGGAGAATGAAGCTCTCTCCATGCCTGCATGTTCCCACATTCCTTTCTTTCCTGTATAATCTTCTTTCCCCTGCCATTCCAGGAGGCAGCCTTTTCTGACTACTGACTCTGCTGTCCTCCATATTTAGGGTCATTTGCTTATGAAACGCTTCCTTTGTGGAAACAACCTCATGGTTGAGAGTCTGACTTTCTTAAGATGAGCAATATGACCTGGTTAGGTCAGTAACAAAGAGATATATAAAAAAAGTTCATTACACTTCCAATAAGAGAGATGCGGGTTAAAACCACAATGAGACCTCATTGATCTCAAAACCATCTCACCCCAGGAGAATTGCACTAGTATGAAAAAGACAAAAAAATAGGGGCCTCCTTGGTGGCCTAGGGTCTAAGCTTCAGCACTGTCACTGCCACAGTGATACAGTGCCACAGCCTGAGTTAGATCCCCAGCCAGGAACTTCCCACATGACCCAGCAGACCTTTCCTCCTCCTTCTCTGTCACTGCTCCCCTCAGCAGTGTATTTCAGTAGATTCGCCTGTTCTGCTCCCCACTCTGTCTCTGGAGGATCCTCTCACCACCCCCCACCTCTGGCCTACAATCCAGTTCTTGTATGCATAAATAAATAAAAATAAATCTTTTTTTAAAAAAGAATTAAAAATGGAAATACTGTGCAATCCATCCTTCCACTCTTGGGCATCTGTCCAAAGAACATGAAATCATCAATGCAAAAAAACTACATGCTCTACAATGTTGATTGCAGCGCTATTTACATTATCTAGTACAAAAAAGCAGGCTAAATGTTCATCAGTAGGCCATGAAATCGAAAAGATGTGCTATCCACACTATGGCATATTATTTAGCCATAAGGAAAGAGGAAATGGAGCCATTTTCAACAAAATGGCGGGAACATAGGGAATGATGTGTCATAAAGCAAGTCAGAACTAGAAATCAAATACTGCATTTATATGCAGATGATTTGACAAAGTAAAATACTTACAAAAACTACTTGACGTTAATAAATGCAGTGAAGTTTTTGAGGGTGAGGGAGAAGAGGGGAAGAAAGGAATAAGGGGATATAAGAGATGGAGGTGGGGGGAAAATAAAGTATTTGAGTCCTATTTTGGCACATGTTTAAGCAGAGGTTGGGGAATACGTCTTTTAAAGTGTTAGATAGGAAAAAATTAAAAGACAATACTAATTACAATTTTTTCTGTTTTAAAAATGCATTCCATACATGATATTTGAAATACAATTTGTATTGCTAATTTGTAGAATTAGTTTGAGATACAATGTTACTATTTGACATAAATAATCACTAAGAATGCAGATGAGTTGGAAATAAAAGCTACAATCCTATAAATTAATGATAGCATACCTCAGAGTACAAAAGAAAAGAAAAGAAACTATAAATGCAGGATTGACTCTCAATTTCCACTCTGTATATTATTGCTGTTAAAAATTCTTAAACTGGGCCTCCCCGGTGGCACAGTGGTTGAGCACTGGGCTGTGGAGCTGTCGGCAGCGGCGACGCGAGTTTGACGCCCAGCCAGGGGAGAATCCCACATGGTGCGGCAGACCTCTCCTGCCTTGCCCGCTGCTCCCCTCAGCAGTGTATTTCTGATCTGCCTGTTCTGCTGCCCGCTCTGTCTCTGGTGAACCCTCTCGCCACCCCACGCCTCTGGCCTGTATCCCAGCTTGTATGTAAAAAAAATTTAAAAAAAATTAAAAAAAAAATTCTTAAACCTTGGGCCTCCCTGGTGGTACAATGGGTTAAAAAGCACAATGAAGCTATCAGCAGTCATGGCAGCACGAGTTCAATCCCCGACAGTGAGCTTCCCACATGGCGCAGCAGACCTCTCCTTGCCCGCTGCTCCCTCAGCAGTGTACTGCAGTAGAGCCACCTGTTCTGCTCCTCACTCTGTCTCTGATGAATCCTCTCAGCACCCCACACCTCTGGCCTACACCCTAGTTCTTGTATGCATAAATAAATAAATCTTAAAAAAAAACCAAAAAAACAAAACTTGAGAGACAATACTAACTAAGCATTTTTGGGCTACATGGGCCCTACAACATTTGATATTTCTCTGTGAATCTAAATGAAACTTCAAAAAAACAAAAACACTAAGGAACATTATTTTTAAAAGCTGTTTCATGCCATATGCAAGAGCAGCACATTTCCAAATATGCTCAATATTTATTTTACTTGTAGGTCACTCTCATACTATAAGTCAGCATTGTGTCTCCGTCCACCCAAGTGCAATGAGTCTGGGAGAAAATAGTAATGTTTTATTGTTTTCCTACCCTAAATACATCCTTAGATTCACTTTCTCTGCAATTTTTAAAAAGATTTTTAAAAGATTTTTTTTAAGATTTATTTTTTATTTATGCATACAAGAACTGGGGTGTAGGCCAGAGGTGCAGGGTGAGAGGATTCACTAGAGACAGAGTGGGGAGCAGAACAGGCAGATCTACTGAAATACACTGCTGAGGGGAGCAGCGGGCCAGACAGGAGAGGTCTGCTGCACCGTGTGAGTCAAGTCCCTGGCTGGGGATTGAGCTCCAACTTGGGGAACTTGGGGATCAAACTCGGAACTCTACTGGTGCTGCAGTGGCTGCCTATAGCTTGATAGTGCTGACACTTAACCTTTTGCACCACCAAGGAAACCCACTTTCTCTGCGATTTTCCTCTTCCTTTATCCTTTTATAAATTTCATTAAATCTAATGTTATTTATTTATTTATTTTAAGATTTATTTTTATTTATTCATGCATACAAGAGCTGGGAAATAGGCCAGAAGTGCAGGGGTTGAGAGGATTCACCAGAGACAGAGTGGGGAGCAGAAGAGATGGATCGACTGAAATAAGAGCCATGTGGGCCTCCCCGGTGGCGCAGCGGTTAGGCGCTGCGCTGTGGAGCTGTCGGCAGCGGTGATGCGAGTTCGACGCCCGGCTGGGGAGAATCCCACATGGCGTGGCAGACCTCTCCTGCCTTGCCCGCTGCTCCTCTCAGCAGTGTATTTCTGATCTGCCTGTTCTGCTCCCCACTCCGTCTCTGGTGAACCCTCTCGCCGCCCCACGCCTCTGGCCTGTACCCCAGCTTGTATGTATAAATAAAAAAATAATAAA
>PVIJ01004944.1:0-37526 GCA_004024925.1 Scalopus aquaticus | reverse complement strand
CTCATGTCCCATTTGGCTTCTTAGTCCCTTCTGGCATTGAGATCTGAGAATACCTAACACCAGAAAGGGCCTCCTTCCTCAGGGTCCCCATACTCAGATATTCTGGGCTCTGTTATGCTAGATGTCTGGGATCCCACAAAAACCTCTTTCTCCTGAATCCTCTCTTTGTCCATCTCAGATCTTCACCTGACCTCTGACCCTTCTCATCTTGCTGTTGGCAGACACATGCCATCCTGGTGCCTAACAACACTGAAGACACAAGAAGGAATCCTTTGGTAGCCTTTTCTTCCCACTAATACTTTGTGGGCTCCACTTCTACTCTTGCCTCCTGTCTCGAAGGAAAAGGCTTGCCCACTGCTGCCTAAGGGTACTTCCATCCTTGGGGACTTGGTCCCATTAGTTTTTGCATCTTTAATTAAGAGTATAGAGTTTAAGATCTTGTGTGAAAATTATAATGTTGGCTATCATTTAGTAACTGGGTAACATTAGGCCGTGTTGTCACCTTTCGAGCCTCAATGTTAACTATCTATAAAACAGAGTTAAAATAGTATTTGACTCATAAGGTTGTTGAGGGTATTAAATAGACTTAACAAGTAAATTGCTCAATATAGTTTCTGGCAGGTATGAAGCACCCAGTAAAACATATTCCTTCCCTCTCCCATATGCTCCAAGGATGACCTTATTGCCTATTGTACTAAGAAAACAGAAACCTTCAATGAAACTTCAGCCACCTGATCCACAAGAGTATTTATTCTGAAGCCCATCCTGCCGGACTCTAATCCTCTAACAAGGGTTCCCCCTCCTCCTATCCAAGGGAACCCCTCCTCTTATGTCTGCTCCTATGTGCATGGGACATGGCGCCTGTTCCCTAGCTCCCCTCCTGTGCCCCCCTTTCCACTTGCTCCTTTCCATCAGTTACTAATGTGCAAAAATCTCTAACACTCATGGGGGGTGGGGAGAAGGGCCCAGAATAACTCTTGGTGGAGTCAAGGTTTAGAGACTGTCTTCCCTTGTTCTTTCACCCTTTACTCCCTCCCTCTCAAGGCAGTATTTTCCTCTTTTCTTACCTGTTAAACCAGCCTAACCCTCGCTTCATTCCATAAGGCTTTTGAGGAGTGTCAGGACACTTTGGACTGCAAAGAACAGAGAAAACAATTCGATCTGGCTTAGGTAGAGAAAACAACTCTCTAGCTCATGGTACTGGAACAACTGGATCTGGCTTAAGGTGCAGCAAGTTACAGAGGCTTAAACAGTGGCAACAACACAGTTTCTGCCAATGTGTCTGTTCTGTGCCTTGTCTTTGTGGAGGCAAGACTGCTGGGTGTCTTGTTCTGTCAACAACATCAGAGAAAAGAGACAACTTCTGGGCCTCCCTGGTGGCGCAGCGGTTAAGCGCTGCGCTGTGGAGCTGTCATCAGCCGCGATGCGAGTTCGACACCCGGCGATGCGAGTTCGACACCCGGCGATGCGAGTTCGACACCCGGCGATGCGAGTTCGACACCCGGCTGGGGAGAATCCCACATGGTGCGGCAGACCTCTCCTGCCTTGCCCGCTGCTCCCCTCAGTAGTGTATTTCTGATCTGCCTGTTCTGCTCCCCACTCTGTTTCTGGTGAGCCCTTTCGCCGCCCCACACCTCTGGCCTGTACCCCAGCTTGCATGTATAAATAAATAAATCTTTAAAAAGAGAGAGACAACTTCTTCCCTCGAGTCCTAGTAATGTTTCAGTACCAAACCTCTCGGGCATGGCTAGGTCACCTGCCTGTCCTTAGAGCCAGCCAGAGGGATAGAGATTGGGCAGGGCTGGAGGGGGAGGTCTGGGGTCAGTGCCATCCAGTTCTATGGGGATTGAGAATGCACCCACTGCTGAGTGAATGGGTGCTAACAAGGCAGAACCACCAGTGTCCATCATGATTCACAATGGGAGAAACATCAGGCCTGGGTTAGTGACAGTTGGGCTCAGGGATAGTGGATGATGGTTGGGCTGGTCCTCCATGGTGGCTTTGACATGATCTGTCCTGCTCTGATGCCCTCATGGCAGGGGTTGGAGGTGGAGTGTGGGTAGTTGGTAAGGTTCTGCTCAGATGCCAATGGACCTCAACTCTTCCATTTAGGGAACCTGTAACTTCAGCTTTGGCTTCCATGGATCATGGCCATAGACAAGTTCTGCCCTTTACTTTCTTCCTCTCTTCTCCTTACAACCAACAGAAGAGGCCACAGCACCTCAAAAATCCTGAACTTTTCTAGAAGTACGAAAGGGCTAAGGCTTCCTTGCTTTGTCCCCTCAGAAAAGATGCCATGAGCACAGGGTAAGTTACCCTGAGGAGTCGTTGACCCCAACTCACCTTCCCTAGGGTTCACCCCTATCTGAAGACCTTCCTGGCCCTACCAGGCTTGAACATTCCAGGGATGGGGGAGTTCAGACCACCCAGGCCAAAAGGAAACAAGCCATGAAGTGGGAGAAAGCACGCCTTTATTTCTGCCCTCACCCTCCGGGATCCAACACCACAGCTCATGACTGATGTCCACAGTGCACAGTCCAGAAGATCCTGGTGAACACAATCCCCAGTGCAGCATCACAGGTCCCCAAACGGGGATGCTGGGTCCACTAAAGGTGGGGAAGGGGGGACAGGGCCCAGATGCTGAGGAGCAGTGCAGAGAAAAGGTACCAAGTGAGCCCTGGGATATGACATGGAGTCCCAGCTAAGGGATCCAAGCAACAGCAGCTGCCAAAGGTCCCTGCTTTGGCCATTATGGGTCCCAGCCACACAGCCATCCCAAAGGCGAGGGCAGCTCCCAGTGTGAGCTCCTGGCGCAGGCTGGCTGGCAGAGGTAGTGTAAACGCATCTGAAAGTGGGGCGTGCCTGGTGACCAAGCCTGGTGTTCCTTGGGCTGGGAGTTGCCCAGGGCCCCAGAACAGCAGGGGTGAGTTGATGGAGGAGACTTGAGTCAGAGGGTAGCAGGGCTCTATGATATTGACTGGACCCAGGAAAAAAAGGTTTCACAGAAATGGGTGAACTGCAAAGAAAATGAGGAAGAAGTTGCTGGACAGAAAGAGGACACTGAGGACAGAGAGAGGGGTAGTGAGAAACAGAGATAGAGACAGAGAGGAGACTGAGGCTTAATTTGTCCCCTTCTCTTCTTCCAGCTCTGTGAACCCTGGGGTAAGAGCTCGGAGTTCTCCTAGCTGGGGAGGAAGACAGGACTCTCTTTGACCAGGCTCCTCCCCTGGTCACATCAGCTCACTTGAGACTGAGCCTTGGGAACAAGGTTGAGCTGAGGATGGGAAGGTCCTGATGAGCCCTACCTTCCCCACATCTGCCCCAGCCAGGTTGGGGCTCCAGCTCCTCCTCCTTTGGGGGATGCCCTGCCCCAGCTTGCCCACATTAATCCTTTCACACCTAAGCCCAGGTGACTGTTCCCTGAAATTCCCATGAATCACAGGCTATTAACTATCCCCAGGCCCCTCATAAGCCGGGAGGGAGGACAGGGGAAAGGTAGGGTGAGGTGGAGGGGAGAGATGAAGTAGAGGAGAGAGAGAGCGTGCTGCGTCTGTGCAGGCAGGTCCAGCAGGTGCCAGCAGTGCAGACTGTGCCCCCAGCCCCTGGGACCTAAGTACAGAGAAAGTCTGATGAGAGATGCTTAAGAAGCATCTAATTTTAAGAATAGTTTGTGCCTGTGCATAAGGTTTTACAGGATCTTTAATTCAGCATCTCTAAACTCTGTTAAAAATTTTTTTAATTGCACTAAATTACTCACTACAGCAGAACCACTTTAAGTAACCAGAACCTACAAGTGCCGAAATTTAAACTTCTTATATGTTCCTTTTCTGCCGTTAGGGAGGAGGGAGAGACCACTGAGCTTGTGGGTTTCACAAGTTTGGCAAAGTAATCTATAGGAGCATCTATAATTCTAATATCAGCTGCTCAAGGAGTTCTGATTCAAATGCCTACAGGCACCAGACAGATACATAGAAGCTGTTCAGAAACTCTTGGTGTGTTGGAGTCCTGGGGAAAGGGTGTAGACCATGAGAACTGAAAAATGAAACACTGGACAGAGGTGACAGTGGCTCTTTAGCTCCAGCAGAAACTCAGCAGTTGCCCCCCTGTGGGGCTTTTGATTGCAAGAGAAGAAGAAAATTAGCTGGCATTTTAAAGATGTGACATCTCTTGATTTTTAAATGTTAGCTCAAAACAAAAACAAAACCACCCCATGGGTTAAACAAAACAAGTCTCACGACTAGTTTCTAGTTTGGCTTTTCTGAAGTCTTAGGAGGTCTGAGATTTTAAGGATCTTAGGATCATTTAGTTCCATGATTTGGAAACTTTAATAATGTGCATATAAATAGTCTGAGGGAACTTAATAAAATGCAAATTCTGTTTCAATAAGTATGGGTTTGAGAATCTCCATTTCTTTCTTTTAAAAGATTTATTTATTTATTTTTGCATAGAAGAACTGGGGTGTAGGCAGTGATGTGGGGCTGGGGGGCATGGTGTTTGAGAGAGGATTCACTACAGAGTGGGGATCAGAGCAGGTGGATCTACTGAGAAACACTGCTGAGGGGAGCAGCGGGTGAGCCAGAAGAGGTCTGCTGCACCATGTGGGTTAGCTCCCTGGCCTGGATTGAACTCAGTCCATAGAGGTGATAGTGCTGAGACTTAACCCCTAGGCCACCAGGGAGGTCCCTGATAATCTCCATTTCAAACAAGTTCCCAAATGATGTCATTGCTACTAGTCCACCAATCACATTTTGCATAGGGAGGCTTTGGTCCATCCTTCTACCTAGGTATTCCCAAGACTATACTCTCCCTGATCAATAATGTCTTCAGTTCTGCTTGCAGGGCATCACTACCTATGGAGGTAGCCTGGGCGCCTGCAGTTGGTGCTGACTCCTGCTAGCTCTGCAGGGATGGTGGAGCTCACTCAGGAGCAAATGTGGCAAGGCCCAGCTCTGGAACCTCAGAGTTCCACAAGAGAAACTTCAGCTGGGGACTTAACCAGGAAGTGGATTGACAATGTTATAGAATGGGTTGTTTGTCCAACTGCCTGCTCAGCAGCTCCCAGTTCAACAGCGACTACTGCCACTCTGTGGGTGTTCTGCTCATAGATTTGGTGCCATCTATTTACTTACACTTCCCCAAAACCTTAAAACAAGCTTGGGCCAGTTACCTGCAAATGCCCACAAGAGGAGCCAATTTCTGACTGACGGGGGATGGAGAAGGGAAGGAAACTTGAGACTCAGCAGAAGTCCTGACCTCCTCAGGTCACGTGACACCCATGGTAGAATAGGAGGTCTCTACCACCTCTGGCACTGGGACATCCCATTCCAGATCCTCCTTCATGGAGCCTTGAGAAGCCCTAGAAAATGGAGACTCCCCCACTACCACCCCTGATGGGCTCAGGGTCATGGGGACTAGGGGCTACATGCTCAGCGCCCCACCTCCAAAGGCAAACCAGCTTCCACCTAAGCCTACTCTTCTTTTTGCCATGGAGGGGAATCCAAGTCCAGAGAGAGCATGAGACTTTCCCAAGGTCACATGGCTGGTTTGCAGCCAGCTCCTGTAAAGACTCAGTATCCTTTCTTTGAGGCCGTGCTGGACAGAAGTCACTGGTATTAACCGACTATCAGTCATCTGTAGCAGCAACTTTCAGAAAAAGGACCATCTGGAATCATCCTGAGGAAAAACGAAATGTCTCAAGGGGGAATTGTGGAAAAGGGTTGTGGGGGGCTCACCTTGGAAGGGGAGAGTTATGGATTAGAGTCTTTGAAAGTCCGGGCTTCTGCTCTAACAGGACTCCAGGGGCAGCATTCATCTGGTCCTGGGGTGAATGTTGCCCCTTAAAGTTCTATTCCTTGCGCAGGGCACAGCCTATGAGGCCTGGGGGGATGCTGCTTAATGCCATGGGGTTAGAGAAGAGGTCGCAGAAGGTTACCATCGTGGGGCTTCCAAGATCTAAAGAACCAGAATCCCTGCGGTGGGTACTCCCTGCAGCCTGGGCTCACTTAATCAGAGGTACCCAGACATCTGGCTTGGTGGGAAGCTCCGCAGCAGCACCAGGCCCCCAGCTGGGGAAGAGGCACCTGTCCACCAGGAAGCGTCTCCCAGAGGTGTGTAGCCCCCTTAGTCAGAGGGAAGATTAGCAGTTGAGTATGGGAGCTGAGGGGGTAGCACCTGCAGGGGCCCCGGTGTCACTTTCCAAAGAACTGGCCAGGCCTCGCCTTCTCCAGCTTCTGGCGCCGCTCGGGGGCAATCTCCTGCAGACTGATGCCGTGGTTGCTGGCCCTGAGGAAGGCGGGGCGCAGTAGTCTCAGGGAGGGTTGCTAGGGTAGGGCCTTCGACAAGACCACTTCTCCCCAGCTGGGGGTCTGGCGGGGTGAGACAGGGCAAGAATCAGGGAGAAGGGGTCAAGGGACAGCCAGGCTGGGCTCTGTTATGCGACCCCCTGTGGATGCAGGATCCTCACCCTGGTTGCAGGTCAGGCGGTTTGGGGATGGGCTTGTTGAAGCCCCGTCTGCCCACCAGCCAGTACGTTTCCTCTGTGCCCTTGCCCTGGGAAGACACCCAAGAGGGGTAGACTTAGGAGGGCTGGGATCAGGGAGGGCTTTCTCCAGGGCTAAGTGGAACCCAGAGACCCCGGGTCAGGCGTGCAGCTTTGTCTTCCAGGCCCCGCCAGCAGGGCCGGGACCTAGCCTCACCTTCAGCTCTGTGCGGCCTCGCACGTCCACCTGGAAGCCCTCGTCCAGAGCATGGAGAATCCGCACAGTGCTCATGTTCACGTGGATGCGGTAGGCTGGGACAACCGAACACCGAGGGCTTGGGACTCATCCTCCGAGTCCAACTCCCTGTCCATTAGCCAGTTCAAGCCACCCAAAGTCACCCCACCTTTCCCAGCCCTTCCTGCTCCCATCACACTCACGCAGCCCTGTGGACTCCATGCGAGAGGCAGTGTTGACCGTGTCCCCAAATAGGCAGTACCGTGGCATGGTGAGACCCACGACACCCGCCACGCATGGGCCTGCAGAGATGTGCGGAGTAGGTAGCTGGGCAGCACCTAGGTCCTTGGGGAACTTTAGCACCCCATAATCTACACCAGTTTCCCAAAGAAACACTCTCAAAAACATACCCTCTCAATGCGACAGTATGCAAAGGTCGCTTCAAGACAAGCCCCTCCCGCTGCCTCCCACTCCACGAGGCTGCCTCCTGCATGGGAAGTATGATGCCAGGCCCTAAGGAGGGAGATGGGCTGGAACCCCGAGGGCCGGGAGCTACCTGAGTGCAGGCCAATGCGGATGCGCACAGGAACCCCGGGCATGTGTCGCATGCGAAAGGAGCCCACCGCACTGAGGATATCTAGAGACATGTTGGCGATCTCCGCGGCGTGACGCTGCCCATTTCGCTGTGGCAGCCCGGAGGCCACCATATAGGCGTCCCCAATAGTCTCCACCTGGGGGAAATTAATACTGAGCACTCCTCTTGCCACAATGATTGTCCCTTGTCAGGAGGCCGAAATAGGGGTTATTATCCCCTCCCTGGGATACAGGGCGTCTTTCAGAGGGGGCACTGAGCTAGGAACTGGCAGAAGAGATAAGGAACAAGAGGGCTGTGGCCTGGGGGAGGTAGGCTGGTGGTTTAATAGAAAGGCCTGTGTTGGAGACTGGTGAAGCTTGAGGGACTTACTCCCCACACACCCCACCTTGTAGACATCATGGGAGCCAATGATGGCATCAAAGAGCGTGTAGAGGTCATTGAGCAGGTCCACCACCTCGATGGGCTCACTCATGGATGAGATGGTGGTGAAGCCCACAATGTCACTGAAATACAGTGTCACCTCCTCAAAGTACTCGGGTTCCACAGGCATCCCCATCTTCAGAGCCTCAGCCACAGACCTAGGCATGGCAGGCCATGAGGTCAACCTGGCTGGATTCCAGCTGCCCTCCCCACCCTTTTCCCCATTGGCACCCACGGAGGCAGCATCTGGGTGAGGAGATGGTCTGTTTTCTGCTTTTCCAGTTCCAGCTCCTCTGTGCGTTCCCGGATCAGGTCCTCTAGGTTACTGGAGTACTGCTCCAGCATCCGTAGCATGGAGTCGATGATGTTGGTCTTTCTGCCCTTGTTAATGCTCTTGAACTAGCAGGAAGAGTACCTGGGCTGCCATACACCTTTCATGGGCCTGTACCGTGCCTGATCCTCTCCCCTCCGTTCACCTTCTACTCATTAAGCACCCTCAGGGGGCTGGCCACTGTATTTTCAGATAACGTTAGAAGGCATATGGAAAAAGGGACTCCACTCCTCATATATCTTCTGGTTCTACAGTACTGTAGAACCAGCCCAGATTTTGAACTCCGAGGCCAACAATCTCCCCTCATCCCCCTAGGTCAAGGTGGTCTTTCCGCCACATTAGACCAAACACATAGCTGGTTTTCAATGAATGTTATTTGAGTTGAATTAAATATTTCTCTTATCCAGAGCACCATCTCCTGCTCCAAAGGCCTCCCCAGGCCTCTTCTAATTCTGCCTCCAACAGGCTCCCAGTCATCAAGCTACTCCTTAGGAAGTAGCTTGGAAAGTGAGATCTTGACCGCTTCCTTCCTGTAGCCTCCCCAGGTTGTTGACAAGCCCAGTCCCGACACAATACCAGTCCCTCACCAAGTCGAAGGTGTTATCCATGGAGGGTCGAAGGTCCGGCTGCTCTGTCCAGCACTGTTTCATCAGCTGAATGCAGTCTATGGGCGCCTGGTCCATGGTCACCAAGGGCCGGCACAGTGGAGGGGGGCTCTGCACCCTCTGCACCACTTCTGGAGGCATGAGAGGACTTGAGAGGTAGTGGCCAGAGTAGAAGTGGCTCTGACTCTGGTCTGATTGTTGAAGTCCAAGGTGGGGGGATTGGAAAGGGGCCCTTTAAATTATCAGCATTTCATTGGGCGGGGGAGTATAATGTGGAAAAGGGTGGCTGGGAGTAACAAGAGGACACTAAACCCTGGGGGCATGGGGCAGCAAGAGATGATGGGCACAGACATTAACATTTATTACACATAAGAAAAGCGAGAGTTCAAGTGACCAAGTAGCTGTGTCCTCTAGATAAGTAACATGGATTTGAACCAGATCCCACTGCTCTATTCTCCCCTCCCCCCAACGCTGCTTCCTCCCTGGGACCCCTGAGAACCAGAGAGGAGACTACTATGTTGATTGAGGGGGCAGGTTGTGTCCAGGATCAGGATAGAAGAATTAATTGAGATCTGGACTAGGAAGAGTCATCTTCTGGTCCTGATGCTTGGCTCTCCACTACTCTGATGCTTCCCACCCCAGCTTTAAGGGAGGCCCGGATAATTCTCATCACCGGACCTTGGGGAAATAGGGGAAAGAGTGAGGCTGAGAATGGTCTGGCTCTGCCTAATAGCAGGGTGTCTTTCAGTCCCAAGTGATAAACCGGGAGCGACCATACCCTCCGGGGTCAGCTCCAGCATGGCATAGGGGGCGCTGCGGCACACGACCTCCTGCATGATGATGCCTAGGCTGAAGACATCACCGGCGAGCGTTCCCCGGCGCTCCAGGGCCGGGTCCCGAAGCAGCTCTGGGGCTGTCCACAGCTGGTCTGGGGACAGGGAAGGGGGCGAGGGCACCTGGAGGCCTTGGGGACGCTAGAGACAAACCTGCGCTCACCACTCACCAGTCCTCCCGCCCCCCAGCCCGGGTCTAGCCCCGCAACCTGCAACTATCCCCAGGAAAAACTACCAGAAACCAAAAGCCGGCCTCAGAGAAAGCCCGGCCCTCACAAATACCAATAGGACCCGCGCCTCAGGCAGAGCGGTGCCCAGGAAAGACTCTCCCTCTGGGTCTCACTTAGAGTGGATTCCGTGGCTCCAGCAGGGGCTCCGCCCCTCAGGTATAAGTCCTGGCCCCTATCAGTCCTAGAGCCAGGCCTTCTCGTCTCAGAGGCCAAAAGACCTTTCAGGAGCAGCAGTTGCATCCAGTAAGTGTGTAATGGAGAGGGAACGAGGGCAGAAGGAAAAGAGGGGTCCTTGAAATAGTGGGGACCTGGAGAGTCTCCTCTGCTTCAGAGGCAACCGGGAAATCCTACCCTCGGCACTAGGAGGGTCCGGTAACGCCCTCTGCGCCTCCAGCAGTCGCCCGTGGCCGTGGTCAGTGACTTTAAGCACGAACCTCCCGTCGACCACGCAGTTGCGTGACTTCAGCCGCCCGTGAGCCACCCCTCGATGGTGCAGATACCTCATTCCCTGGAAAGGGTGGGTAAGAGGCTTCCTCGTCCCTCGCAGTTCCCTTGTCTTCCCCCCTCCCCTTCTTCCCCCACACCTTGATGAGATCCAGCAGGAGGGAGGACTTGAACATCCAGTCCAGCTTTATGTCTCTCTGTGCAAGGAGGTCGTGGAGGGAGCCCCGGGCGTAGTGCTCAGAGACGACAGCCAGCATGCCTTCCCGGAGGGCGGCAGTGCTGTCTGCTCTGTCAGCCAGGAAAAGCCCCAGGTAGAGGGCCACGTTGTCGTGCCGCAGCTCCCGGAGCTGAGGGCGGACGGTAACAGGCATTTTGTAAGTACTCTCATAATCTGAAATGCTGGGGTGCGGGGGGAGGCTAGCAGGTGACTGGTGCCCTTTCTAGCTTGTCTTTAGTCCACATGCCCGATAAAGGGCTTCTTTCCAGTTTAAACACCTGCTGTTAAACGGTGACTTTGTCCACTTAAGACATTCTGTACTTGTGACCAAGAGTTCCTGTGGAGACAGTGGGAAAGGAGACCTGGCCAAGGCTGCATGGTATTGGGGGGAATGAGGCTTTATATTTGAATGGACCAGAATAAATCAGTTTATAGCTTCCTTGCCAACTTTCCTCTTCACTCAGTAAGCATCAACTAGGCCGCTCTGTACGAGTGACCTGTCAGAATTGGAAACTCATTTTTTTCCCTATCATTCACTCAACAAACATGCATCGAGCCTCTCTAATGTTCCAGACATTGTGCTGAGTGCTGGAAATACAATAGAGACAGCTGGGGGAGTCCCTAACTCATCATGCAGGAAAGTGAGGGAGGCAGATGAAAAATAAGCAAGCAGATGACCATTTGACTTCAAATTATGACAAGAATGCCCCCCCCAAAAAAAAGAACTAATATTATGAGAGAGTATAATAGGAAACTTGCTTCAAAGAGGAGGGGACACTTCACTGAGACCTCTTGGTTTCTCCCACATTGGGGCTTAGCTCTGTACCTAGCTGCAAGGAAGGAGGAATTAACAGGCACCCTACACCAGGTCAGGGGCCCTGCTCTCACCTTGGAGAAGGCTGTCTTGGTTGCTGGGCGGATAGTTATGTGCTGATTCCCTGGGAATTTCTTCAGCCAAACCCAGTCTCCCTGGAACGGAAAGACGGGAGTAGTGGTCATCCCACAATATCCCATGATATCCCACAATATCCCCATGACTCTAGGGAAAGCCCTAGAGTCTTCTCATTTCCATTGGCCCCTGCTCCAGACCACATTTTCTATGGACAAAGAGCATCAGGAGCAAGGGATTTCATGTCTGCCAATCCACTTCACAGACAGCTGAGTGAGAGCCCACCCCTGCGGGTGATGCACATGGCCATATGGCTGTGCCCCCCCAGATGCACTCACCAACAGTCTTATTAATCAAGCTGTTACCATTAAAATCCCAGCCCTCCGCAAATCTACCCATTGATATGAGAGCACTGTGCTGGGAATCAGACTAACTGGAGTAAGGCAGCTCCCCTCTAGGCTCTGGGCCTCATTATCCCCAGCTGCTAATAAGGCCAGTTCATGGGGTCCTTCCTTCATTTTCATTTGGCCCTAAATGTTGAAAATTATATAGCCAGCCTTGTCTGTTGGCAAGGGATTTAGACTAGAAAGAAATTCTGAAGGGTTGGTACTGACCTCTGAAGAGCATTCAGAATTAAATGTGTAGACATTTTCAATTGTCACAAAAATGGGGAGCTGTATTTAATGGAAAGGATCACCGCTAAGGAACACTGAACGTACAAGGCACAGGGTAGTCCCATGCAATGAAGAACGACCGCCCAAAATGACAACAGTGCTCCTCTGAGAAAATCATGAATGTAAGTGACATGCTAGCAGCCTCGGTGTTCTCTCTGTGACCGGATACCCAGGAACTCTAAGTCTGTACTCCGCTCTAGATTTGCTGAGCTCCCTCTCAACATTCTGAATCTGTTCTCATCATCTCCCACACATCCAAGTGCATTCAGATTTGTTGACCCCATAGTTAGTGTCCTTAGGCCCTTTTGAGATTTTCTTTTCTCCTATATGGCTTGCTGTTCCTGAGTCTGATGTGAATTGGGCAGAAATGCTAGATGGCCCATGACGTGTGTTTGGCTTGAGTCAGGGAAAGCCCCATCTGGAAAGTCCTCATCCTAAATATGGTTCGTGGTCTAGACATGTCTTTTTGGTGACCATGAGGCCATATCCCAGCTGTCCCTCTGCCTCAGACCTTCCAGGGAGGCCTGTCCTGGTTCCCGGCAGCATCCTTTAGTAATCTGAAGGCTTGGCTCAGGCTGAGGTGGCAAGGCCAGGGCCTTCCAACAGGGCAGGGAATGGCTTGGTGACCATCATGCTCCCCACCAGCTCAGGCCTCCAGCCTCTGGGCACTATGGTTGGCCTTTGAGGAGCCCTCCCTTGGATAACTGCTAAGGGGAAATCCTGGAAGCTGTGTGGATTCTCTGATGCAACACTTTGAGGAATCCTTGACCTCTTCCGTAGATCTGTTCTGGAATCTCATTCATCCCAGTTTCCTGTGCACTACAGCATGGCTCTCTGGAAAGGCTGCATCTTCTCTGCTGGGAACCTGAATGTTCCTCCTCTCACTCCCTCCTGTAATAAAGCTCAGCCTAGCTGAGGGTCTGGGCTGAACCAGGACAAGGGATTGGGTCCTCATGGGGGTCAGGCTTACCTCATAGAGGCCAATGTTGGAGTTGTCTGGGAGTTGGCTGGGACCGCTGCAAATGTCTGATGTGCTGCGGGCAGCCAGACTTGATCTACTCCCCTGGGCTACCTAGAGGGTAGAGGTCAATATAAGGGGTCAAAAAATACTGCGGGTCAGAGTCCTAGTTGAGGTCAGGCTGAGCTCTGGCAGCTAAAGAGGGAAGGGAAAGGAATTAGGGAAGATGACGAAGACTTTGCTTTCCAGGTGCACTTTACACTTAACAAAACAAACAC
The DNA here is from genome assembly GCA_004024925.1 of Scalopus aquaticus. NCBI lineage: Eukaryota > Metazoa > Chordata > Mammalia > Eulipotyphla > Talpidae > Scalopus > Scalopus aquaticus. Next base: position 24,339 of record PVIJ01004944.1, on the reverse strand, counting down.
ATGGTATTCATTTTCTTGTTGGCGCATCACATAGCCCCAGAAAAGTAGCCAAGAAAGGGGGTTGTTATGTGTATTGAACACAAGAGGGCGCTGATCCCAGACCTCAGACCTGGGACACACCTAGGGCAGAAACCAGGCCTTCCCAGGTGAGGGTTGTCCCTGGAAAGGGACCAGATGTCCAGGGAGAAGACAGTTGTATCCCCAATTCCCTGCCTCCCCCACCTTTCGAGAGCTGCCCCCCGGTGGGTGGAGGAAGGTGATGTCGTCCAGAGTCAGGATGATCTTGTTGGGGCCAGAGACCATTTGGATGAGCAGTAGCCGGTGCCTGGGCGGGGAGGTAGGTCATCAAAGGGGACCAAAGTTCATGAGAAGAGGTCATGGGGGCAATGTTGGCTTAGGAAAGGGCAGCAATCCCTATGCTAGACATTCCCTGGGACTCTGCCAGCCCACCAGGATATTCCCCCTCCCCCTTCCAAATAAATCCTCCCTTCTTTTTTTTTTTTTAAAGATTTATTTATTTATGCATACGAGAACTGGGGTGTAGGCTAGAGGTGTGGGGTAGTGAGAGGATTCACCAGAGACAGAGTGGGGAGCAGAACAGGTAGATCAACTGAAGTACACTGCTGAGGGGAACAACGGGGAGGCAGGAGAGGTCTGCTGCGCCATGTGAGAAGCTCCCTGGCTGGGGATTGAACTTGTGCTGCAGTGGCTGCTGATAGCTTCATAGTGCTGAGACTTAACCCGCTGCACCACCAAGTATTTGGGAGGCCCAAATACTCCCTTTTCCTACTCTTGAGTGGGCCCTGCCTGCTTTATTTGCCACACAGTTGTATATCTGTCAGATGGAGAACAACTTCGCCCCCTACTTACCTCACTCTCCTACTCACCTCACATAATGGGCCAGGAAGGTCACTGTCAGCCCCATCCCAACCACCAGGAAGAATCCCATAAAGACAAGGCGGGGCTCCACTCCTGAAGGACAGTGAGAGAAGTGAGGCTGAAGACCTTGTCGAAGGGGAGCACCTTCTCCAGGGAGTGTGTGGTTATGTCAAATCCTGGAGGCCCCAGGCAAGGGGATGGAAGATAGAAAAGGGACCTAGGGGAAGGTCACGGGTTTTGTGAAGGGGGGTGTTTGGGAAAGCTTGAAAGCTTTTAGAGGGCTTTGGGAGCCGAGCAAGAGAGGAGTCAGGCACATACCGGAGGTCTGACAGGGATGGGGCAAGGCCTCATGGAGGAGCTATAGGGCAAGAGTTCACCCGCTTTTACTGCTTTGTGGAGGGTTATGGTCACTATCCCAGTGGGGGCTAAGGTGCTTGCCCTCACCTCCATTGCAGATGATGTCTGGGTCAAACCAGCACGAGGGGTCGGGCCCAGGCCCTTTTCCCCCTCTAGGGAAATGCACTGGAGTCCCAATGGAGCGAAGGGAGCCCCGGGTGGGGTCCAGCAAGTATGTGGCAAACAGCCAGTCCCCTGTTGCATCTGTGTCCAGCAGCACAAAAGGGGGCTCCTTGGATCCTCCTAGGACCCCACAGAAGCCAGGCACCTGGGCATCCTGGACATGGCGGGCAACCGCTGCTCCGGACACCCAGCCGCCACCTGCGGTGGTCCGAGCTCCCTCCACACCCCTGGCCAACAAAAAGACTGCATCATAGATGGTGCCAAAGAGAGGGGATACCTGGGGAAACAGAGTAGAGGGCTCAGGCCTTAGGGTCACTGCCCATAATTAGTCGGGCACTCACTATACTTTCATTGGACGTTTCAAGACCTTCAAATTCCTGGGCATATTGACTGTTCCTGCCCCCCACGTACTGGTTCCTCAAAATCCTTCCCCACTGACTCTTCCTTTCTCATTATTTGCTATCATTTTTTTTTCTCTTCCCAGTGTCAGTCTCTCCCCCCTCTTCACTGGCTTCCCCATCCCTTCCCCTCATTTAACCTTCCTTCTTTTCAGGATCCTTAGGACCTTTTCACCATTCATTAATTCTAACTCCATCACCTCCAGTTCCCCTCTTTGCTCTCCTGCATATATTTCAAATCTCATTATCTACCTTTCACCTAAAAGCCTCCTTTCCCATATGAGTTGTCATCTATTTTGCCTTCTCTTTCCTCGAAGCTATGACCTGATCTCATCAAGGCCTCTGTTATTCCCAGTTCCTTTCTCACACAGTGTACAAGACAGAGACCCTGTCTCAAGGAATCTCTGGTGTAGTCGGAGAGACAGAGCTGTTAAGGTACTGCAGTGACTAGTAGTAGGATGAGGGAGGGAGCCACAGGACAGGAAAGAAGGCCAAAACCCAGGCTGGGGGAGAAGGAGGCTTCCAGAAGAACTGACCATCCCTTACAGGATGAGTCAGAATTACCCCAGGGAGGGAAGAGTACACCCAGCAGTACAGAGAAAGAGATGGACAGATTTAGAGAATCCTAAGTGGCTCAGTCTTGCTAAAATTCAAGGAAGATGGAAAAGAAAGGAAGACATGTGAAGACACCTGCATCTCTTCAAGGCAAAGAAGTCTTTGAACAAGTGTGAAATACTCAGATTTGTCATATTTCTGAAGTTCTACCTGGTTGTTGGGTGGATAAAGGCCTGGAGAGCTGAAGCAGAGACCATTTGGGAAACTTTGTTTCAGGATTTGGGCCTGAGGTGCTATGGCATGAACCAGGACAGTGATAGAATAGAGAATGTGGATGGAATCAGATGGCCTTTAGGAAGTAAAAGTGACAGGACTTGATCTCTGGATGTGGGGGGAGGGCAGAGGAATCAAGGGTAACTCCCCAGGGTCTTGCTTGGGTAGCTAGGTGAAAAGTTGTGCTGCTTACTGAGGACTGAAGAACTTTTTTCTCCACCCCTCTTTCTCCACTTGCCCTCCATTCCATCCTTTCGCTGTTCCTAACTCTTGTTCTCTTCTTACTATGTCCATCCTTTGCCCCACTGTCCACCCCACATCTTCCTGGGGGAGATTAATGCACTTATGGGAAATGTTTCAATGCCCCTGGAGTCACAGCCTTCTCATGTGCTCCTTTTGAGTAGGGTCTTTGTGGTGTTAAGTTTACTGCCCACTGACTTCTAAAGTCCCTTCTTTTTTGTGGTCTTTAGCCCTCCATTTTTGAATGGGGTGGTGCTAGATGGTCTGAATGGGGATTCTGGGTCCACAGGGAATCCTGAGTATTAGCAGGTTGTTGGAAATAAGCTGTGGACCTAAATGACTATGAAAGTAACCATCTTCACCTAGAGAGCTTTCTGCTCCTCACAAGTTGTCAAAGTCCTCAAAAACGTAATGATGGACGGGGAGAAGATGCTCCAGTGGATACACCTCTGAACTGGATTTGGAGGTTGAGTCTGCATCCCACCTCCTTCCTGCTCTCTTAAGAATACCAGCTGTTTACTATGGACTAAATGCTGTGGTGCTGGAGTGGGTCTCCTTTAAGTGGACCGTACAAGGTGTTGCAGGGTAGAGTTCATTGGAGTTTAGACTGGAGAGGTCTCATTGCCTAGTCTCTGGTAGCAATCCCAACACACTAACATGCCCCCGTGCAAGACCACATGCCCAGGAATCTCCAGAACAGCTAGAGCTGCTGGTAGTTCTCTCCCCACTGGCTCAGTTCTCCTTCCATGGACTCCATCTGCTACTCACTCCACTGACCTGATCTGATTCTTTTCTTGTTGGCTTCATTCATCTCTCATACCATTGCCTTTCCCCCTCCCTCTAAACTTTGGCTCCACCCTTTCTCCTCTACTCTATCTTCCTCTCTCCCATCACCTCCATCCTCCCTGCTTTGTACTATATATCCCTGCCCACTTGCCTCCTCTTTGGTCCATCTACCTGCTGCAGATTGAGGTCAGGGGGCAGCTCCTGGTGCTCTTGGGCCCTTCGCAGGCTGTCCAGCACGCTGCCTCCCCGGGGGCAATGGCGAGTGAGTGTGAGTACAGCATCATGGGCCCTGCGAAGCTGGGAGCTGTTGGCCAGGGCCACCAATGCCTCCGGACCTGGAGACAAGGCGTAGTGGAGAGTGTCGAAGGGTAGGAAGACCAGGGAGCCATCGGTGAGGCCCAGCTCCTCTGCAGCCTCCAGGAGGCTACGCTGCTCCTCGCCGCCCAGTAGCACCGAGTGCATCACCATGATCACTGCTGTGGATAAAGAGACCCCACTCACCACCAAGCCGGTCCTGGGAGGACCCACTGACTTATGTGCACCCTGCAGAGAAACCTACCTCGGACACTGGGCCCGTCTTGGACCCTCCTCAGGGCCTCCCGGGCTCCAGATAGGTCTGAGGGCTCCATAGAAGTCACCAGGGTAACAGGCAGGCCCCGGGCCCTGAGCGCCGTGGACAGGGCACGTCCCGCCTCCACCCACAGGTCCTGTGGGGCGGTGACTAGGGCCACCCGAGCCCAGCGGAATGCGCGAAGAAAGGCGTAGAGGACATCAGCAGCGGGCGTAACAGCGGGAGCCGTGGTGCCAGCCGCCTGCGCCCCGGGGCAGCCCCAAGGCACCAGCGCCACTCCCGCCTCTTGGGCCAGTAGTTCGGCAGGCCGGCAGGCTGCGGGATTCACCGGACCCACAAGGGCCGACACTCGGGTCAGAGCCGAGGACACTGCCCCCAGCGAGCCCGGCGTCCGGCAGGGCTCGGGCAACAGCGCGACCTCGAAGCGAGGGCCACCTGCCAGCGCAGAGGTGTGGTTCAGGCGGCCGGCGGCCAGGCGGGCTGCCAGGTCCGGGCGGGCGCGAGCGAAGATGGGGTCGCAAGCCCAGGGGCCCAGCACCCCTACTGTGAATACTGCGGAGAGGGTGGGGCGGGGTTGGAGGAGCAGCAGCAACGGCGGTAGGAGCCCCAGCGCAGGCCCGGGCCCGGGTAGCGGTCGGGAGAGGCGGGGTGGGGACCGAGCCCACCGCGCGGGGGCGCGGGCGGTCATCTCCAGCTTCTGTGAACCTATGCAGCAGAAAGAAGGGAGGAGACCCCCCAGAGCTCGTTAACAGCGCTCTCCCATTTCTCAAATCCGCTTTAACCCATGACGTGCCTCCTCCACCATAACCCGCCTCCCTCCGCAGGCTTGGCCTACTGTGCAGAGGTCAAAAGCTTGGTCTGGGAGTTCCCCCCACCCCGCATAGCCCACTTCCAGCTCCCCCAGTGTCTGTTCAGGTCGCCCCCATCTGAGCCGTGGGGGGTCACTGGGGATCCATCCACGTCCTCCTATGGTTTGTCTAAGGCAGAAGGGATCTGGAGTCCGTATGGAGGGGCCTTTGCCACTCACCGGGGCCGGGGTGAGGGGTCACAGGGCCGATCCTCCTTTTGATGCCTCACACAGGTCTCCTTTGCCAGGATCGGGAAGAGGGTGTGGGAACAGCTGGCCAGAGCCCTTAATCTCACCCAAGCTGATTAGGGTCAGAGAGGGGCTGGTGGAGGGCGGGGCTCCTTGGGGCGAAATCTGTCCTGGCTTGCAGGCAGCAAGCCAGACTCGTTCCCCTCCTTGCCTCCCAACCCTCACCTGCCCCTTGCCCCCCGTAACCCCTAGCTTAAAAGTATCTGACAGCGCTCCCTCTCAGCCTGCTGCCACACTACCCCTGCTCTGCCTGGAACTCGACAAGATGTGCCCATGGACACCTGTGGGTGATCAGTCCTGGGTGGGAGTGCGCTGAGTGCCACTCCAACTTACCCTTTACAGTTCTGCCAGCCAAGTCCAAGCCCCATCCCTTGGTTGGCAAAGTTTATACCTCACAGCCAAACCCAAACCCTTCTCTCACCTGCACACGCTTGAGTCTCTGACCTCCATTTCTCTATGCCTAAGAAACCCCATCTCCTCCGCCCTGGGAAAGCAGAACCCCCCGGGGTGGGGGTGGGGGAATAATGAAAGAGCTCTGGCTTTGGACAGACCTGGGTTCACATTCTTACTGGCTGACCTTGTAATTTTTTCTTAATTTTCATCTTCCTTTTTTTCCCTAAAGATTTTTTTAAAATTTATTTTTGCAAAGAAGAACTGGGGCATAGGCCAAGGGTGGGGAGGGGGTGAGAGGATTCACTGGAGACAAAGTGGGGAGCAGAGCAGGTGCATTTACTTAAATACACTGCTGAGGGGAGCAGCAGGCAAGACAGGAGAGGTCTGCTGCCCTGGATGAGGATGGAACTCAGACCAAAGTGGTGATAGGGCTGAGACTTAACCTCTAGGCCACCAGGGAGGCCCCTGGAAAAATTGTTTAATCTCTCTGAAGGTTATTTTTTTAAAAAAAGATTTATTTATTTATGCATACAAGCTGGGGTACAGGCCAGGGGCGTGGGGCAGCGAGAGGGTTCACCAGGGATAGACCGGGGAACAGAACAGACAGATCGACGGAAATACACTGCTGAGGGGAGCAGCGGGCGAGGCAGGAGAGGTCTGCAGCACCATGTGGGAATCTCCCTGGCCAGGCATCGAACTGGCGTTGCCAACAACTCCCCAGCGCAGCGCTTAGCCACTGCACCACCAGGGAGGCCCCTCTCTGAAGGTTATTATGAAGATGTTCTGTGACAATGAGTATGCTTGCCTATAGGGATTGGATAAGTGCATAAGTGGACACAAGGAATAAGACAATTTTAAAGAATATGATGGGATACTTGCCCTACCATATATCAAACTTATTACAAAGCTATAATAATTAAGATGTTGTCGTATTGACTTAGGGTTAAAAAAATAAACCAACAGGACAGATTAGAGATTATTGAAATAGATTATTGAAATATACCCAACAAAACTGGAAATTTATTGTATGAAGAAGCAGATATTTCTTTTCAGTGGGGAAAGAATGAGCTATTCCACCAATGGAGGTGGTTAGTTGCCATATGGGAAGGGGAGGGAGGAGGTAGAATTAGATCCTTAACTTGTACTAAACATCAATTCTAGGTAAAGACATATACAAAATCAAAACTTAAAAACTTTTATGTGAATCATTTTTCAACTACCATGTCAAAGATGGGGCCAGGCAAGAATCATCAGTGGATGCTAAAGGATATTTGCATATCTTAAAATGGCTCCCTGTAGATAGCTTACAAGTTGGAAAGGAGCAAAGAAATAAAAAGTGGTAATTATACAGTGAAGAAATTGGGCCACACTATAACCAGGTGATCAAAATCAGCTCATGTGGGGCAGATTAATATCCTGCACCTCTGGACTTGATACCCCAAGAAGGACAATGATAAGTGTAGGTAACACAGCCTGGGTGCAGAGGAGTCCAGTATATCACTCATGCATCTGTGCAGCGTGCCAGCGGAGTGCAATACTTCAGTCTAGCAGTGAGGAAACACTAATAAACATAAAATGAGGAATATTCTACTGAAAAAAAGAAGGAAGAGGGCTATATTCTTCCAAAATGTCAATATCATAAAAGACAAAGGTTCTGGAACTGTTCCAGGTGAAATGAATTTTAAAAGATCTGACAATTAAATGCAATGCCTGCATCTAATTTGGGATCCCGTTCTATAGGATTTTAAAAACTGCTATAAGGTTATAGAATTTATAGAATTGTATAAATGCTACAAAGAATGTCAATATCAAATTTGTCAACTAACAAATTGGGATGTGAGCAGAAGATTTGATAAAAATATCTTGTTAATGTAAATGAAGCTGATAATTGCACTGTATTTATATTAGAGACCTTAAAGCCCCATTTTGCCCGTTATCAGACCAAGTGATAAATGGATAAAATGTTACACTAGATAAGGATGAGGAGCAGAATTTCTTAAACTTTCTTATATTATGAAAAATGATAGCCACTTTAAGTGTACAATTTAACAGCATTATCAACTATCCATCTCTCAAACTTTTTCATAATCCCAAACTGAAACTCCATACCCACTAAACAATAACTCTTCACTGCCCCCTCCCCACAGCCCCTGCTAACCTCCATGGTTCTATTCCTATGAATATGACTAATCTAGGTACCACATATAAGTAAATTCACACATTACCTTGCTTATTTCATTTAACTGTGTCCTCAAAGCTCATCCAAGTTGTCACATGTGTCAACATGGTCTTCCTTTTTAAGGCTAAATGACAAATATCTCATTATATGTACTTCACCACATTTGTTTAGTTATTCATCCTTTAATGGACACTTGGATTACTTCTATACTTTTGGCTGTTGTGAATAGTGCTGCTATGAACATGGGTTTGCAATGATCTGCTTAAGTCCCTGCCTTCAATTCTTTTGGATAGATACTCAGATGTGAAATTGCTGGACGTTATGATATTTCTATGGTTGTAATTTGTTTTTGCAGAACAGTCATATTCTTTTCCACAGATGCTGTACCATTTTATATTAGAGGGGTGGAAGAGTATTTTAAACCTGTCCTGGTCCACATGCCAAGGTTACACAGCCAGATTCCAGCCACCACACTGCCCCTCCCTCCCAGCCACCCACACTAGAGCTTGTTTATGTTTCTTATCTGTTGCCATCTAACTTTGTATTCCATCTGCAAAGTACTCAAGCAAAACCAGTCCTCTTACATAAAGGGCGGGGTCAACTCTTAAAGTAGCCCTTCTGCTAGAGCTACCAGAGGGCACAATTATATTTAAATCCAACTACTATAAATAATCTCAGCTACAGGTGGGAACCCCCCTCCCCCAAGGTGTTGGTTTGTCTCCTCTAGAAGGAAAGGAAATATGTTTTTCTTCTGGGATTTTTAGTAGCCCCTCCTACCTTCACCCTTCCCCCCCATAAAGTCATGAAATTTTAACTTGGCAGAAGGATTTAGAAGTTTATTTTGTGGAATCACTGCTGGAGTAGACCAGAAAAAAATTATTCCTTATATTTTAATAGGCAAAAGAACTTTTGAAACCAATCTGGCTTGAACCTCAGAGTAGCAGACAAATGCTAGAGGTGACTGATACTTAAAAAATAATTCAAGTTGAGTTGGAAAAGAACACTGAATCTAAAAAAATAAAAGGCAAAACACGGATTCCATTAAACTTTAGTTTATGATAATTAAAGAATCATTACATAAGAAGGGAACATAGAAATATAGATATTCCCTATTGAACTATATGATAAATTAAAAATCACTATTTTTGTTCTTTCTGATTACAGAAATGATACATGTTTCTTGTACTAATTAAAACACACAAAAAGTGTGTACATAAAAATGTGTATATAAAATGAAATCCCTGGGCCTCCCTGGTGGTGCAAGGGGTTACGTCTCAACTATTGGCAACCACTGCAGCACTGAGTTCAAACCCTAGCCAGGGAGCTGGCCGACATGGCACAGCAGACCTCTCCTGCCTCTCCTGTTGCTCCCCTCAGCAGTGTATTTCAATGGATTCGCCTGTTCTGCTCCATTCTGTCTCTGGTGAATCCTCTCACCTACTACACCTCTGGCCTACACCCCAGTTCTTGTGTGCATAAATAAATAAATAAATCTTTAAAAAAATTAAAACCCTGAAATGACAATATTAATAGCTTTTTGAATGCAAACATGAGAAAACAAATCATTTTATGCACTGTTTTACAATTTGCTTCCCTCCTTTAAAATACTTCACATTTATTAATTAAAAAGTTAACATTTTTAGTTCATTAAAAATTAAAAAAAAATTTTAAATACAGTGAAATGACCCCATTCAATTTGGAGATTCTCTGCCAATTTGAACAAATATTTTCCTATACGTCCCCTTTTACATAAAAGGTGACATTGCTCTGTTGTTCTGTACCTTGTTATTTTATTTTAACAATACATCCTGCAGGTCTTTCCATTTCTTATCCCATAGGTAACTAGTTATAGGTCTGTAGTATCCCATAAATGGATACTGTAACTAGTTTAACTGGTTGGTTGGTTGGTTGGTTGTTTTTGCTGTTACTAACACTGCTCCAATAAATAACCTTGTAGAGACTTCATTTTGCATGTGTACAAGTAATATATAGGGTAAATTGCCAGGTCAAAGAGTATCTGTAAATAAGATAATGTTGTGAAATTGTCCGCTTTGGGGATGATACCAATGTACACTCCCACCAGCAATGTCTAGTGTGACTTTGTCAACCGCCTGAATACAAAGTGTATTTTTTTTAACTTTCCAATCTGATATTTGGTAAGGGGAGGGGAAGGAAGGTGTGGAAACCATAAGAAAATATCTTAGTGTAGTTCAAATTTGTGTTTCTCTTATGAGTATGAATATATTTTTCAATTTCAAACATTTATATGTCATTTTCAGAGATCTGTTAGTTTATGTCTTTTGCATACTTTTCCATTGAGTTACAGGTCTTTTCCTAAGAATTTTAGAAATTTTAGAGATTTTCTTTAACTGTTAGGACAATTACGCATTTATGATACGATTTGCAAAAAAAAAAAAAAAAATTCCCCCAGTTGTTTTTATTGGTTGCTTATCATATAGGTGATTTTTGCCAAGTTTACCTTAAAATGTCTTTTAAATTTTAAAATGCTTTTGCGGGGTGGGGGGGCCTCCCTGGTGGCACAAGGGGTTAAGTCTCAGCACTATGAAACTTTTTGGCAGCCACTGCAGCACTAGTTTGATCCCCAGCCAGGTAGCTTCCCACTTGGCACAGCAGACTTCTCTTGTCTGGCCTGCTGCTCCCCTCAGCAGTGTATTTCAGTATATCTGCCTGTGCTGCTCCCCACTCTGTCTCTGGTGAATCCTCTCACCACCCCACACCTCTGGCCTACACCCCAGCTTTTGTATGCATGAATAAAATCTTTAAAAAAAATAATTTTTTTTTACTTTAAATCATCATTGAAAAAACCTTTGCTACAGCAAGGTTATAAAAAATTTTCCAAGGTTTTCTTCAAGAACTAACAGTTTCACATTTTATGTTTAAATATTTTGGAATTTTTCCTGATATGAGGCATCTTTATTTTCTGAATGACTCCCAGTGTCTTATTGCTACTCATTGAATTATTCCTCTCTTCCCCATTTTCATCATAAAGGGTATTTCTGAATATATATGCATCTATTTCTGGGCTTTCTTTTCAATTCCACTGGTCATTCTATCTACGATGAACCAGTACCATATAGTATTTTAAAATAACATCTCTTCACCTCCTGTCTCATTGCTTGTCTTTTATAGAATTTTCCCAGCTTTTCTCATACATTAATTTTTTCATATGGTCTTTTAGTGTTTTTTTTAAAAAGCATTAGTACTTTGTTATTAGCCTAGATTTGTAAATCAATTTATAGAAAATTTATATTTTATACTGTTGAATCTCCATGCAAGAATATGACTTATATGTTGATTTCAGTATAGTTTTGAATACAGTAATATTTTAAACTTTTCTTTACATAGGTGTGATATGTTTCTTGTTAAGTTTATTAGAGGATATTTTATCCCTTAATTTCTCTTGTAGGATCTTCTATTATATTGCCTAACTGGTTGCTGTGTATTGATTTCTATTTCAATATAACTTGGTCATTTTCCAGTGTCCTTAAATATAGATGTACCTGATTTTCTTATGTTCTTGGGAACAGATTTACTTCATTTCCTTGAGTAGCATGCCTCTGTTTGAAAGTTATAATGGTAAGGATTTTGAGATGGGGAGATAATTCTGAATTATCCCATAGGTCCCCCAAACGCCATCACAAGCTTCTTGGAAGGTAGAGGGAGATTTGAGACAGAAGAAGGCAATATGAATACAGAGGCAAGAGGCTATGCTGCTGACTTTGAAGATGGATCAAGGGGCCACTGGTCAAGGAATACAAGGAATGAAGTTCTGGAAGCTGGAAAAGACCAGGAAATGATGCTCCCCAGAGTCTCTGCAGAGAGTGTGGCCCAGAACACATCTGTGTTGTTGTAAGCCACCAGGTGTGTGGTAATTTGTTACATTAGCCATAGGAAGCTAATATAGACATCTTTCTCTACCACTGTGTACAGCACACCTGAAAATGTAGACATGGGTTTAATGAGATAAAGTTGGATTTCAGGGCATTAAGGGTGGTTTTCATCCCTAAGAGCATAGGTAGATCATCAAATGTATTTGATATCAAGTCCCCAATAACACATTACATTTTAGACTCAATCTTCAGTGACACATTTATTGAACTTTGTGTACCTTGTTCCTTTCCTTAGCAATTGAACCCGTGGTCCACCAGATTGTCCAGCTTAAAATCCAATAGATATCCTCTTGTAGGTAAAGATTTTCTTCTTTGTGTCGATTTTAACAACTTGTAGAAGATGTGGTCTCAGTAGTCCTGTTTTCTCAGTTCCCGTGAGATGAATACTTTTTAAATGGCGAAACTAGGATGCAGCCACACTGGGAAGTAAGGGTGCAGGCAGGGCCACCGGGTGACCCCTCCAAATATTTATCAGCCAATGTTTAAAAATATGAATTCAACAAGGAATAAAGCTGTAAGGTTGGCAAGGGGAATGCACCAAAGTTAAGGAACCTGAAGGGGGATCCCACAGTTAGGGACAATATGGAAGTCATGGAACCAGCTTGCTAGGTGGCGCCTTCAGAGGAAAAGGTGAAACAACAGCTTGTGTTGGCAGATTCTGGGTATTATTCATCCAGGTTTCCTCTATTTTAGCACATCCAGAGTTTGTTCAGGAGTGCCAGTAGGATGTTATGATGCTGGATTCCAAGGGGAAGCATTGGCCACCACCCTGAATTATTTTTTTGCCCCCCCCCCCGAATTATTTTAAATCCAGGACAGGCATCCTGAGAGCTGCAGCCTCATCTGCATCAGCACCTTATTGGGTCCACCTGGAGTTGATGGCACTATGGGGAGACATCAAGGACCTGTGGGAGGGAGGGAGTGTACTTTCATGTGGGAGGAATGTGAATTGTGGTCAGAGGGCAGGCTGTGTCTGGCTGAACTTTCTAAACATGGCCACTATATCCCTCATTACACAACATGACTTTGACACACCTCCCATTGAGAAGTAATGTTCCTCCCTTTGAATCTAGGTGGGCTTGTGATTATGGCAAAAGTGATATTATGTGCCTTCTCAGGCAAGGTTTAAAAAGCCACATGCGGGTGGCTCAGGGGTTAAAGTCTCAGCGCTATCAAGCTATAGCCAGCCATTGCAGCCTGAGTTCCATGAGTTCTATCTCTGGCCAGGAAGCTGACCCACACGGCACAGCAGACCTCTCCTGTCTCACATGCTGCTCCCCTCAGCACTGTATTTCAGTAAATCCACCTGCTCTGCTCCCCGCCCTGTCTCTAGTGAACCCTTTCACACCCCACCTCCCGCACCTCTGGGCTACATCCCAGTTCTTGTATGCATAAATAAATAAAAAATAAATCTTAAAAAAATTTAAAAGTCACATGCAAGGAGCTGGAGTGCTCCAAGGCTGCCATGCTGGGAGGGAGGTCCAACTAGCCAGGCCAAGGGAAGATCCCAGAGGGAGACCTGAGTCTCCATGAACAGAGGTGGAGGGCAGAGGATTGTGATATTTATCTTTAAATCAAAAGTATTGAGGTATAATTCACAAACAGATGCTCCAAATTAAATCTTTGGTGTGATAGGGTTAAGATAAACATACGCATCTTGTAGCCACTACCCCAACCAAGATACATTCTATCACCTCAAAAATTTCTCTGGTGGCTGTGTACCGTCAGTCGGCTCCCCTCTCGACCCTGGTAGCCACCAATCTGTTCTCTGTATCTCTAAATTCAGGATTTTTAAGATTCCACATGAAAATGAGATCATACCTATTTGGCTTTCTCTATTTGTCTTATCTCTCTTAACATTACACCCTCAAGGTCGTTCCATGTCATAAATGGCAGGATTTCCTTCTTATGGCTGAATGATATTGCATTGTGTATGTATATGCCACATTTTCTTTATCTATTTGTCCACCAATAGACACTTAGGTTGTTTCTATGTCTTGGCTACTATAAATAATGCTGTAATGAGCATGTAGGTCGGTATATTTTTGAGATAGTGATTTTGTTTCCTTCAGATAAGTATGCAGACATGGAATTACTGGATCATATGGTTGCTCTATTTTTAACTTTTTGAGGGATCTGTTTTCCATAATGGTTGTACAACTTACTTTCCCACCAACAGTACACAAGTTTCCCTTTCTCCACACTCTGAAAAACACTTGTTATTTCTTGTCTTTTATTTCCTGTCTTTTTGATAATAGCTATTCTAACAGATTTGAGGTGATACCTCATGGAGGGTTTTAGTTTGGCTTGTTTTTGAAACTTTGGTCTACACCCTACCTACCCTCAGTTAGAAAATTGAAAGAATTTAGATTGTAGAATTTTAGTTCCAGAGTAAAGAAAACATTTTTATTTTTAATATTACATCTTGTCTATTTTTATGATTCTTTCTAATCGCATTTAAAACTAAATTTCTGACATGTTCAGAAACAGCAATTAAAGACTTAACCACATGTGTTGCTGGTTTCCTTTCTCACCATTGTCTTCAGTTTATCATGTTTTACCGTTTTTTGTGCTCTCAATTCTGCTTCATGTTTATGTAGCAGGGTTGTAAATTTGCACACATACTCAGATGTGCAGAAGAGGGAGATGCTTTATGTTCATGACTGATCTTTTCTTCCTTCCTTTCTCATGCTGGCAACAGAAGAAAACACATTAACTGGACGGTTAGTGCAATCTCTGTCTCCTCTAGATAAGACACTCCTTGGAGTATCGTGTTATTTCCAAGTTCATCTTCTCAACAGAGCTGTCCTTCCCTTTTCATCTCTTTTCCCAAAGTGGCACCTGGGCAGGATGTGGGAGGACGACTGCCTGGCTGGTCTCAGCTGGCTCCTGACTCAAGCAGCTGGTCTGGTCTGGTCTCTGCAGGTGTCCACTGGAAGCAGCGGTCCCATCTGGCATGCCATGGCATCTCCTGCTACCCACTGTCCCCCCAGGCTCTTGGCCATCAATGACCCTTCTCTGCCACCCCAGGCCTCGGCTGGGTCCAGGTCCTCTCAGCAGGTGGGCGTCTCCTCACCGAGTCAGGCTGAGGGTCCTGCATTGTCCTGAATCATGAGAGGGCTTGAGTGGACATCACCTCCCCCCCCATCCTCTCTGCCTCATCTAAGATCTCTGCTGGGGCTTCTCCTGGTTTGAAGCACCCCCCCGCCCCAGTCTGTGTCCATGAGCTCCTCCATACCCATCTGGATGGATCCTGCATGTCGGGGTTCCCCAATGCCAAACCAAGAAGGGGAAACAAGAACAAGTGAGCCTGATTTCCTGGACACTCCCCTTTCTCTTCCCCTTTCCATGTCCCCCAGATCCCGAAGAGTCAGGCTTAGCTTCCTTCAGAGGAAAAGTTAAGGTCTCTTTTAGCTGACCTTCCCCCCTCCCCTCCCCTTTTTTCTTTTAGGGACCCTAGTCACTGCCACTGGGTCCTGAGATCAAGGACTGTTTTCTTTATACTGTGGAATAAACACTGTGCTTTTGTGTTGACAAGCCCTATTTTTTGTATGAGAATCAGATTTGTTTGGAAATAGGACTTGCCAAGGAAGGAAGTCATAAGCCCAAAGAGAGTCCTCACGAATGTTCTACAAGCATTCCTTGATTGGCCTCCTATATCACAACGTTTTATTTTTATTTATTTTTTTTTAAAGATTTATTTTTTATTTATACATACAAGTTGGGGTACAGGCCAGAGGCGTGGGGCGCCGAGAGGGTTCACCAGAGACAGCGGGGAGCAGAACAGGCAGATCAGAAATAAACTGCTGAGGGGAGCAGCGGGCAAGGCAGATGAGGTCTGCCGCCCCATGTGGGATTCTCCCCGGCCGGGCGTCGAACGCGCATCGCCGCTGCCAACAGCTCCACAGCGCAGCGCTTAACCGCTGCGCCACCGGGGAGGCCGGCAACATTTTAAAAGCAGCTTCCATGCCATTATTCTCTGCTTCTATGTTTCTACTGAGTTTTTTTTGTTTTTGTCATTATGGACTAAATCTCTAAAACCTCTTCCTCTGCTTCTCTAACAGTATAGTCTATTAGAAGGGGAAGTTATTGTAGTGAAATATACATAAAATTTACAATTTCAATCATTTTTAAATTCACAATGCTATATAACCATCACCACAGTCTATACCCCCCCAAATTTTCATTATCACCAACAAAAGTTTTGCACCCATTAAACAAAAACTTCCCCTTCCCCCCAGACCCTGTTCACCTCCAACTTTCTGTCCCTACAAACCTGCCTAGGCCTGGTGCCTCGTGTAAGGGGAACTATACAGTATTTGCCCCTAATCTGCCTTATTGACTCACATGATAGTTTCAGGGCTCATCGATGTGACGTCACATCTCAACATTTCATCCTTTCTTATGATTGAATAAAACCCTACTGCATGTGCATACCACCTTTTGTGTACTGGGTTGGTTTTTATGAATGCAATATTCTGCCATAAATGTTATTGAGAATTTGAGTATTTTAATGATAGTCCTATTTCTTGCATCCCACTGGAGCTGTTCTTTTCCAAATTGCCCTTCCTTTTTTTAGGATGCTGATGGCCCTTACTTGTGAGATGATTCCCCCTTGCCTGTTTACACATAGGGCTGGCAGTAGAAGCAGATAATGACTGGAGGCTTCTCGGATATCTGCACAAGTTTTGCTTTGCTTCCTTCATGGGGCTCTCTCCCCTCCCCAGTACCCCCTCAGCACAGCGGTGGGCTGGCTCTGTGGCTGTGGGACCTCTGGGTGTTATGTGAATGGATATAAGCAATATGGGTACATTTCCTGCAGGGACTAGACGAGTCACCAAAGTGCCAAGGATAGGGCTGGGAGCAGGTGCTCAGGGGCCGGGGCAGCACAGACTGAAGGGTGCGAGGGCACAGCTCACTGCAGGCTCACTGCTCTGTGCAGCCCCAGTGGAGCAGGACCTCTTGTCCTCTTCCCCTCCTCTGGCTCTAGCCACTGATCTCAGGGGCGTTCATGTATGGCCAGCCCAGTAACTGGACATGGCTGTATGGAGGTGACCCCTGGAATTTTCTGGGGTGCTGCACCCACTCGTTTCTGCACTGGCCTCCACTGGCTTAGTGAAGAATGAAGGACAGCACAGCTCAAAACCCGGCAGGCCTGGGAACAAAGGCCCCACCCAGAGGCTGTCAGCTCAGAGCTGGAGCTCTGCTATTCTTTATGGGAGACATTCACACCTTCCCAGGGGAGCCCTCTTTTGTGGGTAGCACTCAGCTCAAGACTGCTGAAGGGTCAAGTGAAAAGAAAACACAACATCTTCTCAAATAGTTCTGCTGCCGGCATTCTCTCCAGTTTTGTTTTTCTGAAATAGGTTCCCCCGCCCTCTCCACCCACCTTGTTGCATTTCTCTCTTTGATCCTTTCCCTGGGAAGTGGAAAGAAAGGAGAGATGAGTGTGTGGGATAGTCCTAGAAACCAGAAGCCAAACGAGGTGATACTTGTCTGGATTTTAAAATTGAGTTATCATTTTCTGTTTCTCTTCTCCTGTATTCCTTTTTTATATATAATTATAAAAATGATTCCTCATGTCTAGCACACTCTAAATTCACTGCATGATTGCATGATTTTGGGAAATGTTTTGGTTAAGATTATAGTTCTAAACTACCAAGTTTCATGGGTAAACGCTCTGATCAAGGTTATAAAAAATAGAAATTATGTGTGTGTGCCCATAAGTGTGTATATATATTCATATATTTTTCAAACTAGGGAAGATGTTCTAAATTAATCTGGATATATACAGACTAAAGGCACATGTGGAGAATGGAAATGAAGGCCTATTATCCAGATTCTGAAAAAAAAATGTTCTCTCCACCAGGAGGAGCTGTAGGCTGTGTCTAAAGATTTTTTTTTTTTTTAATGTTTCTTTGTGTCTTCTTGCACCACTTCTAAACCAGATTCTCCTGATAGACGCAGCAAAGGCAAGGAGCCCTAGCAGGGTAAGGCAGAAAGTCTCAGCGGGTTCCTACAACTGGATGCTTAAGGGAGAGGACTTATTTGAGCCGCTGCGGACTTGGTATCTCACGGGGTGAGACTTCGCCCAGCTCCCTGATTGGCCTTGCCCCGCGGGAGCCCTCCTCTCAGGGCAGAGCCGCGGTTGCCGCAACTCTGGCTTCCCAGCCTCCCACACTCAAGCCCCACCAAGCGAAGACCCACTTACCTAATGGCTTCGACAAAATTCCGAGAGCTGAGCCTCTTGCCTCTGATTGGCTTGACTTTGGTCAGGTGTCCACTCTCAGCATCTCAATCACCTGGCAAAGCTACGGACTGGCGAGGTCAGGGTCACATGGAGCTTAGGGCGGAGCCAGCCTGACCCAGATTACATGGACGGAGGGCAGTGTGGAAGGTGAAAGATAGCAGGCTCTGCTCCTTGAAGCTCTGTGAACGTCAGGTGAATGTGATAACCACTGCACTACTGACACCGAGCTAGGGATGGCTGCTGGGCAGTCCTCACGTGCTGACGACCCAAGGAGGAGGGCATGAGGTCGGGGGCCAGGGGTAGACAGAACAGCTTGGAAGGTCAACTTCAAACAGAGGAGTCCCCTCCGACAGCTGTTGTAAACAGGCAGTGCTGAACTGGTGACTCAGGAGTAGGGCAATCCAGGGGGATGAAACATTTGGCATTTGGTCCTCCGAAGGGGTGATGAGGAAGGTGTCCTCCATGTGACACGAGATGGCCAGGGCACCGAGAAGCAGAGTGCTGGATAGATCGTGGGGATGTGCAAGTCACCAGGAGACGCGAGCTGATAGCGGGCTTGCTGGCAATGAGCGGAGGTGCTCGCCAGGGCTGGTGGGACGGACCACAGGTTCCTCATAGAAGCACTGGAGAGTAAGGAGGACGCTAATCCAAACCTCCCAGCTCTGGGGTATGTGGGGTCTGGGAGAAGCCCCTGTGCAGAGAGCGTTCTTGAGGTGGGAAGAAATTTTTATGCATGTTAAGAAGAAAGAACTGAATTTAACATGACCGATTAAACATCTGTTTATCTCCTCTCCTTCCCTGAAATCCTATTGAAATTACAATAAAGGAGGAACTCTGCTGGCTTTCTTTGTAGTGGCTCCATGCCACTTGGGCTTCTCGTAGTGTCAATATTTTCTCAGACCCGTTTACATAAGGTAATTGAATCTTCACAAGGTCAGCATCACGACAATGACAGTATGGCAGTAGATAAAACCTGAAAAATAGGAGTTAAAAGATTTTGGCACAGGACCAAAGTGCAGCCATGCTATTAACAACTGATCCAGCCCATCATCACATGACAATAACCACAGTGTGTCTCAGAGCAAGGCCAAACAGGTTTGCAGGCTTCCACTTGGCTTTGTCAGGTTCCAAAAGCAGGACTGGTCCCGGGAATGCACAACTTCACCCCTTCAGGCATCCCATGTAATTGATCTAAGAGGCAACATAATCTTTTGCGCTGAGTCTCTCTTGAGGCATCAGTATAGTACTGGATTTCCCTCGTTGCATAGTCCATTTATTTATTCCTTTACACCCAGCTACCGTGCTGGTCCGGAATGCCCTCAGCAATACTATTCTATCAAATGCCCTCTCCCAACCCATTCCCACATACCGGGTCATGCAGGAGTGGGACTATGGGCCGCCTCCACCACTAGGGACTGCAGTTGTATTCACTGTTAACTCCAGTTTTGCCGGATGAGATGATGACACCATTCTCTACATCAAGCTTTAGGAATTCCGATATAACAGTTTACAAGTAAGGTTACAGTCTCTTACTTTGGAATCATCTCTGTTTCTGGCATCCATAGTTACAGCCCTGGGTCCTGGGACCACTACATAGATGGGGGAAAAGAAAGTAAGAAGATGTGGAAAGAATTGTAGAATTGTGCCAGCATCTTCCCTTCCCCCTCTTCCCTCAAATCCCCCAGAAAAGTGGGGGAATCTATGTATGGTGACTCTCCCTGGGCCCTTCACATTGAATATGAGCACACTTGTGAGGGGGTGTGAGCTGATTCATCATCCTTCATCTCCTGTTTCAGACAACAGACATTTCCATTGTTCCCTCACATTCCTATCAAACTAAGACTCTTGGTCTGAAGAAAAGCACCTTGGCAAACCAAATTAGAGCAATGTTTTGCCTTTCAATTCCTTTTTTTCCCTCATAAATTGACAATTGTGTTTCTTTTTTTCTCTTCCTGGAGAAATATTAATACAATAAGGAATAATTTAATGTCCATTGTATTCTAATTTTCTCTTTCAATTCTTTTATAGTATTTTAAGCATTTGCATCTATCACCAAATATGCAAAGCCCAGGCCAGACACAGACTGTTGAGGCCTCCAGGGCCCATCTGTAGCCACTTGCTGTGTCTTGTTGGCGGGTAGAACCATTCTCATCGGCATTTTATGCCTCAGAGGGTGCAAGAGGAATATTTTGCTTTGCTGCATAATAACCATGAACCCAGCTGGACACCTCAAGCAAACACACCAGGACATGCACTTACAGATTTCAATCATCTCCAGTCCTGGGAGGAGTTCTGGTGGACATTGACACACCCTACTTTAATGTACCCCCTTAAATTCCCTTAACAGTTTCCCTTGAGCCATGCTCCTTTTGAGCATTCGTTTAACAGTCGAGTTTGCCGTCTGCCTGACCCTAGGCCCTTAACCATCACCCATGAATGGATAAAACTCAAACATGCATGCAGTTCAGCCGGATAAGCAGATTTGACTTTGCCTTCTTCAGTCAGTTGGGTGGTCTTCCAGAATACTGTCTTCACATTGGAACCACGGCCCACAGACCCAGAAGCTCTTTGTTGGTCAATAGAAAGCTGTTCTGGGCCTCCCTGGTGGCACAGCTGTACTGTGGTGCTGTCGGCAGCGGCAGCGGCGATGCGAGTTCGACACCCAGCCAGGGAGATTCCCACATGGCGCTGCAGACCTCTCCTGCCTCGCCCGCTGCTCCCCTCAGCGGTGTGTTTCTGTCAATCTGCCTGTTCTTCTACCCACTCTGTATCTGGTGAACCCTCCCGCCGCTCTATGCCTCTGGTCTGTACCCCAGCTTGTATGCATAAATAAATAATTCTTTAAAAAAAAAAGAAAGCCATTCTCATGACAACACCCAAGTGGGCCGAGTGGCCATCGAATCTAGCAGCTCTTCCAGTGGTTCCAAGGTTGGTCCTAGGGAAAAGAGACAACCTGTTGGTGAGCACCCTTTGCTCCCCAGGATCATGTCCCTGTGCAAACCATTTCCCTGTCATCACAGAGCTCTCCCGGGCCCGCCTCACTTTAGAGCTTTTCTCTAACATCACCCAATGCATTATGGTATTTCAGATTCAAGATTATTTTATGTCCTTCAATCTTAGGGGCACTTCAATTAATGCCCAAAAGTTAGCTAGTAATTGTCTTTCAAATGGAAAATTTCTGGGTTAAAAGCCCAATGGTCATCTCCAAGTTGTGCTTTTGCTGCAGCCCAGTTCTGCATGCAACAGTATGGTGTGAGTCTGTCCACACCAGCACTCCGATTTGAAACAGAGCTTAACTAAAGTGGTAATCTCCTTTTGTCCTCCAGGTATTCTAAACCATTTCATATTAACAACCCATATGGACTTGGGCTAATTTAGTGGTTCCCATGGAGCATGACCAATCAATATTGACAGAAGGGCAGATTTACATGCTTTCTGTTTTATAATACTAGAAAGAGGAAGCATTTTCCAGTGAGACATAGGTTTGTGTCTTATGCACGTAACTTATCTACTACCCGGGGAGTAGTAGATGCCCTGTCAGAGAACAAATGCAATTTGTGTCCCCGAGTCTTACAGTGTCCTGGCCACCTTTTAGATAAGGGGATTTCCACTAATCTATTAGGTAGAAAAATGGTGTCTCCCCATGGTGTTCATTTGGATTTCTCACCTGAGGAAATTCAAACTTCGTTTAAAGACTTATTATACCTCTTTTTAGTTTAAAGATCTCCACATCCTTTGCTCATTTTTTTTCTATTAGATTTGTGGTCTTCCTCTTTCAATTGCTAGTAACACTCTGTAAGAGTGTGACATTGTTGCAGATATTTACCCCAGCTTGTGTGTCTTTTGACTTTATCATTTTTCATTGTCTTATATTTAATTCTTCTGAGATAACTGTAGTTTCATGTAGAATCATAAAAAATAAGCGAGCCAGCTCATGTACACTTTACTTGCTTTCCCCTACGGCTGACATCTTACAGATCTATAGTGAAATATATTTCTGGTTGGTTTGTTGGCTTTTGCCACACAAAATTTTGAGTTTGTTTTTGGTTTTGTGAGGCAGTGGAATTTATTGATCTTTTTATTTATAGTTTCTGGCTTTTGACTCGGTTACAAAGTCCCTCTTGCAATATTTGTGTCACCGCCAAAGAGAGCAGTTACTTCCATGAAGCTCATGTACTGCCTTTAGCTGGGGAAAGGGATTCCTGGAGAGACGCTTTTATCCTCAGGAGCTGTCTCTAGTCCCACACTGTGACTTCTGTCTCTCTCCAGAGCCCACTGCGGCAGCCCTTGCCTCAGACCTTGGCTTAAGTAGTACAATTTTGGTCTCAAGTAACTGCACCCAGCTAGTGATGCTGACTTGATGCCGGAGGCTCCCAACAGGCCTCCTGTCCCACTCGTGAGCCCCCCGCCCCTGCAGTGACCAAGGAGTCAGCTTGGGAGGCAGGGCCATTTCTGATGCTCGGTTTGGCCTGTCTCTCCCTGGGTGGAGCACAGTTCTCAGTGGACAGTTCTTCAATTCCATGAGGTTCTTCCTCTCTCTGACTCTCCTGGCTGTTCTTCCCATTATGGATTCGGGGGCTTTGGAGTCAAACTCATCCCCAGGCTTCTATTGATCATCTGTCATTTGTGCTGCTTAAGCCACAATTACTGGGCTTCCTACACTTGACCTGTAATTGAATTTTCTTGGGAACTCAATGACAAGATTGATTTAGCCTAATTGAGTCAAAAGATCTACTCTCTATGCCATTCATCTAGTCCCTGCCTCTGCCTGGGGCTCTCTGAGCTGAGGCTATAAGATTTCATAGTTTAAAAAGTCAAGAACCAACTTATACAGTTCCAGCCACTAAGTTTTGGGGTGGTATGTTCCATAGCAAAACACAACCAGAGCAATATACTGCCCTTAGCCTGACTGATGTAGATTTTGAGAGTCGATGGAGAGTGGGGTTCACTCTGGGAAAGATTTCACCAGCGCTCCCATTTCAGCGGCACACGGCGAGTTTCTCCAAGGCATAGAGTCATCGAATACGCTTGAAGAACAAATTTATTGAAGGAGACCGAAGAGCAGAGAGCACTCGCATAGCACGAGTGGGCAGGAAGAGCTGCCTTGAAAGGGACAGGTTTGCTAAGAGGCCTGCATGGTTGCAGGCAGGCAGCCTTGAGGAGAGCTGCCATACTGAGGGACAGAGAGTTGGGGAAAGAAGCACCTGCATAGTCACAGGTGGGCAGACAGGAGCGAGGCTGCTGCTGCCCCGACCCAGTGCAGGGATCACAGTTACATAGTTTTCTCTTAGGGAGGGTCTTACACCCTCCAGGAGTGGCTTATCTGTTGTTAGTCAGGGTTAGAAAGGGGCCAGAGATTGTCTTGACACTCCTTACACACCCTGTAGCCTCTTATACCTATTTTGAGGTGATTGTGTTGCTCCCTCCTACCCCCACCTCCTGTGTGGGTCTAATCTTGTGATCCTATCTCCTACATCATGACTAGTCACCCAACAAATGTGTAAAATCACAAGCCCTGCTTAACAAAAATTATGTGACTATAGCTGCAAGAAAGGACCAGGAAGCACAAGTTCTCAATGGAGCTGTGCAGACGGGTCTAAAGGGAAGGAGTTCTCGGTGGCTTTTTAGGCTTTTCAATGGTTTCTTGTAGAGAAGCAACCAGGTACAGGGCAGGTAGGGTGGCTGGGGGGCCGGGAGGGAGCCCCCAGGAAATCTTCACCTTCTTGGGCTCTCTGGCAGCGTCTCGTGGCCTCTGCTTCACTCTCTGTTCTCTGGTGTTTCCTCCGCTTCTGCTGCTGCTTCCTCTGCTTATAAACCCAATCTCTGGCCCAGGTGTGCCCACTCACATGTGCCCACACCCCACTCCAGGTGCCCGCCATTAGGCATGTGTGTAGGCCTGCAGAGGTCCATCATTGAGGGGGAGGGAGGGGAAAACCTGACAGTTCTCACTTACCCTACAGTGACCAAATCATAACTGATCTAGTGTTATACCGTGGACTAGTGATTTGTTTTATTACCTAAATTCCGAATTCTTTAATCTGCCTCCCAGGCAGTTACCTGGTTCAAGATATCACAAAATGCTATCTTGCAGGGGCCTCCCTGGTGGCGCAGCGGTTAGGCGCTGCGCTGTGGAGCTGTCGGCAGCAGCGATGCGAGCTCGACGCCCGGCCGGGGAGAATCCCACATGGTGCGGCAGACCTCTCCTGCCTCGCCCGCTGCTCCCCTCAGCAGTGTATTTCTGTTCTGCTCCCCACTCTGTCTCTGGTGAACCCTCTCGCCACCCCACACC